>SCDT01001534.1:0-21962 GCA_004143765.1 Drosophila melanica
ATGGCCGAGATATGATCATTTAAAATGCTTCAAGAAGGTAAAATCCGCATCTTAATTTTGACAAAAATCACAAGGGGTAACATCACAATTTTTGTCAAAATCGCGAAAATTTTAAAGTTCAAATTTTTTAATGCATATCGATTCTATAGACTTCTACGAGTTTAAAGAGGTATATCTTTCCGAAATCGGACCACAAATGGCCGAGATATGCTCATTTAATACGTTTTAAGAAGGTAAAATCCGCATCTTAATTTTGACAAAAATCACAAGGGGTAACATCACAATTTTTGTCAAAATCTCGAAAAACTTAAAGAGTACATAAAACTGGTTCCTAGATGACCTCCATATCCTTGGTAATCATACCAAAGGTATAGTCCTGATGAACCTACAGCGCCTATTGCGCAAAAACATGATCAAAAATATGGTCCCTGCTTTTTTCAGCTGTCCCCACTCTTGCACATCGGCGACATAAATGCTTACCTTAGAAGTATGCAATAGAATTTTGCACATTTTTAAATTTTTTGTCTACTTTCTAAGAATTATGTTGGCCTAGTATTTCAGCTGAAATTTGATGAAAGAATTTTGCCCATTGGCCGCCCAAAAATGGTGCCTTAGAAGTATGCAATAGAATTTTGCACATTTTTATTTTTGATTTTTTTTGTCGTCTTTCTGAGGATTCTGTTCGCCTGGTATTTTAGCTGATTTTTTAAGAATATCTTGCAATCTGGTTGCACATAAAACTTCCCCCGATAGTTTCTTCTAAAACCAATAAAAGAGAATTTGTGTAGTTTTAAAAATATATTTATTAAATTTCTCTTCACATCCTTAGAATTATTATTATATTAATTTAGTTATATGTATTTCTCTTAGGACTATAATCAATAATTTAAACTTATATGTTGTAAATATTGTAAAATTTTCGTAATATTTAAATATAATATTCTTATACATTATTCTTATACCTATAAATTATAATATAACTTAAAAATTACTGAGACTCATCTCGGGCACCTGAAATATAAAATTGTACACATTTACTGATTGTGTTTAAGTGTTGTTTAAATAAATACAATGCTTACCAAAGTTTTTCGACGTTCTTTGCTGTTGCTGCTTGCATTTTAAATGAAAGACATCTCCAATCTGAAAACATACAAATAAAAATTAATAAAATCTCTAAAATCGATATCATTATATATCCAGTTATCATTCACAGGATATCTGCTAGTCGTTCAATCGTAATTCTATTTGCCGTATACAAACTGTACGCAGCGTTACTTAAGGAATGTCCCAAAATCAATCGATAAATGTGCTTAAAAGGCGCCTCAACTCTTTTAACTTGGCCAAGTCGCAGGCCATTGTGTTGTATTTAATGCATATGGCTAATGCGCTTAACAAAGCCAAGAAATCAACAATAAAATACAGCTAACAGGCTGCCACAAAGTTTGCGCCGTGCATTAGTCGAGGACGTTGGCCGCACTTGGCCCGAGCTGCTGCTCAAAAGGACCAAAAGGAATCAGTTAAAACGCGAGCTTATTGAATGAATATTTTGCCAAGGACTTGTGTATATATGTATTTATGTATATAATTTGACTCTGGGACTGAAATCTAATTGCTTGAATAAAAATAACAATTACTCGGGTAAAACAATGCGAAAAAAGAGCCAAGAACTAAATGACTGTCAGTGGCAGATGCGGGCGCAATGATAGAATTAAAATTGGACTGCAAGGATTGTAATTACCCCTCAAATAAAAAAAGGCACAAGGATATGCGGCGTGGAGCGCCCGCAGCGAGCGAAAGCGAGACAGATAGAGGGAGAGGGCAAGTTTTGCTCATTTTAATGAAATAAAATAAATGCAGCAAACAGAGTAGCTCAAGGAGCAGCAACAGCAAGCGAAAAGAAGAGGAAGAAGGAACAGAAGCAGGACAGCAGGAGGAGAAAAACAGAAGCAGCGGCAGGTCGCCGGCTTCAGCCACAAGGACAAAAGCCAGTTGACATTTTGCCTGTGTTTATGGCATTGTTTGTGGGCCGTGTGTGTGTGTGTGTGTGCTGTTGATATTATATTACATTTTATAAATTACATTTTGTGCACAGGCTAATGCATAACATAAAAAGCCAGCGTTGGTTTCGCTTCTGCGCTGCCTTCATTTGCATGCACCACATTTTTATATTCTGTGCGAAGTATTACAATGAGGTGTATTGGTTCAAAAGCTAAAATTCGCATATCTCCGGCAAATAACGTCGTACAATCGAATGATCTACATTTTTAGACTCGTACGGATTAGGACCATCGATGGGCATTCGAAAGTTGGCACTCTAAAATTTGACCGAAATTGACAAAAATTACAAGGGGTCACATCACAATTTTTGTCAAAATTTCGAAAATTTTAAATTGCAAACCTTTTAATGGCGATCGATTCTATAGACTTCTACGAGTTTAAAGAGGTATATCTATCCGAAATCGGACCACATTTGGCCAAGATATGATCATTTAAAACGCTTTAGGAAGGTAAAATCCGCATCTTAATTTTGGCAAAAATCACAAGGGGTAACATCACAAATTTTGCCAAAATTTCGAAAATTTTAAAATGCAAAACTTTTGATGGCGATTGATTCTATAGACTTCTACGAGTTTAAAGAGGTATATCTTTCCGAAATCGGACCACATATGGCCGAGATATGATCATTTAAAACGCTTTAGGAAGGTAAAACCGCATCTTAATTTTGACACAAATCACAAGGAGTAACATCACAAATTTTGTCAAAATCGCGAAATCTATCTTTCCGAAATCGGACCATTCTTTTTTTATTCAACTTTTTTTATTCAACTGTACTGCAAGCAGAGTATGGCGTTCGTTGTTATCGACTGCAACATTTTGAGTTTTATTTACTGCTGCTGCTGCTGCTGCTGCTGCTGCTGGTGTTGTACATTAGCAGTCGCCTGCAGTGAGTCCTTCGTCGTTTGACTTCAATTGCGCCACGGAAATGCATTAAGAAATTCAACTTTGGTCCCCGCAGCTGCAGCCACCAAATTCGAACTGGCTGAGAATGCTTTTAATAGCCACTTGCATAATATGCATCCCGCCGCTCCCCATTCCCTCTCTCCCACACTCTTTTCAGTGTACAACTGGACAAAGGTTTGGGAACTTTGTGCGCCATTTCTATGGGCATCCGCTAATGCGATGTCTAGCCGATATTTAAATTCATATAAAATATTATTCGAATAGAGCGCAGGTGAACATTAATAACTACAGTGAAAACTCCATTGAACTTTTCTAACAAATCTTTTTCTAACAGAGAAGTTTTTTGAACGTCAAATATCTTATAATAGTTATTCCATCGTATTAAGTTCCACATTTTTTATGCATACAAATGTTGTTTTTCTTTACCACAAATTTTGTTAATAATAAAATATAATAATATTATAGAGAAATATTTGCTTTACTGTACATGCCTTNTTTACCACAAATTTTGTTAATAATAAAATATAATAATATTATAGAGAAATATTTGCTTTACTGTACATGCTTTATAGATTATTGCTCAAAAAACAGAAAACCCAAAAATAAAATAACAAGCTGATGATATGAAAGCAACCCCCTTCAGATATCCCCTCTCACCCACCCACCCACGAGCGCCAAAAAGCGCGCAACATTTGTGTATATAAATTTGTTGTATCTACTTTTTTATGACAAATAATCCGCTTTCACAGCAATTGATGTCAGTTGAATCGACGCAAAATGAAAGCTAATACCCAACAACGGGACAATTGATTGAAGCAGCTGATAAGCCACTCGCGATAGGGCAACAACAACAACAACAACAACAGGGCCTACTCTTTTTTTCACTTTTATTAATAAATACTTTATTTGATGTTGCTGTCGATAAGGCTAATGACCAACAAGCCCCATTCCCCCGTCAATATCATTATGATTGTATTACACATATTTGGCTTCAATAATGAAAACAGCAACAAAACAACGAAAACTCTATTTTGCCAGCCTTATCGCTGCCTGTTTGATTTTGTATTAAATTAGTGTCATAAATGCGGCCAACAACTGTGCTCGCTGCTCGCAATTCCCACGACTCTGCTTATCGCCAAAAATTATTTACAATCTGGTATTAACAATTTATTAAACAATTTTATGGTGTTATCGTTGCGGCTCGTTGCATTACGCATACGCCGCATGGGCCGCTTGGACCAGTTCAGCGGCTTTTTCCCGCCTCATTTACACACTTGTAATGTAATTTCCGTTATGCATTTCCGCTCGCCGTTCGCCAGCTGCCGCTCGTCCCGCGAATTGTGCGTAATTTTATTTATCTGCTGCAGTTTGGCAACATGCACGCCAGTTCATTTCCGATGCAGCTGCTCATTGACATTGTTGAGTTCATCTCGGCACTCATTAAAGGCTGTTCCTGTTTTCAATTTCAACTGGAACACAAGTAAAATATGGTGATATTTACCAAAAAAATTATCAACTAAAAATGTTCAGCAAAGTAACTTTTAAGTTTTATGCAAGTGAAATATTTTCATTGCATACTTTTAGGCAGCGCATTAAAATATAGCTTTATATATTATGCATACATATTTATTTATATCTGTAGAAAAACTCAAAAATTCCTTTACGCTGATTACCAATTGGGATATGGCCACTTTCAGAAGTTTCTTTTACACACACATTTATAAATTATTTAATTTATAGTATTTAATATTGTTTGCAACTCGTTTATCATTTTAAGTTTTTGCATCTTTCTGCAATTGCAACAATCCAGTCCATTGCCAGAATCACCAGCAGTTTATTGTAGCCTACTTATTGGCGTTGTCAATTTGTTGTTACCCGATTACGGCCGGAGCCTGGCTGCAAAATTGGCTTTAATTATGCGCCGCATTATGAAATTACGAAAGTAAGTAGCTGCCTTTGCTTCTGCTGCTGCTGCTTTCTCTTTGGCCAAATGTAATTGCCGCAATTTGCAGTCGCTGTTGCAGTCGCTAATAACGTTTATTAAAACCACAACAACACCCCAATACCTCCCTCCCTCCTCCCTCCCCTCCCCATCCAATGCAGCCGTAAAGAGCCATTAACAATAAGCCTGGCAGTTGAATGTTGAATGCATGTCGCATGTTGAATGTTGAATGCTGAATGTTGAATGTTGAACGATGCATTGCATATGTGTAACGTTGGCAAATTATGCAAATCCTTGTGAAGCACATTAATGACAATTAATCGCTGCAAATTAAAATGATGACAATGCTCTAGATATTCCACAAGGATTTATGCCCCCCTCCCCCCACAATCTCCACTTACGTACGTATAATTAAATGGTAATTTATGAACTAAGCTGTCGCTGTTGCCGGATAGTTGATAAAGTGTTCACCGTTCAGACGTCCCAAGTCGCGCTCCTCCTGCGCCTGCCGCCGCTCCTCGTGCCGTCCGTCCAGCCCCACCCCAATGCGCTCTATGAACTTGGCCGAGCGATATCCGTTCTTCTGCAAGGCAACAGATAAACAATATGTGAGCCACTACTAAATATAACGGTATTAATATCAAATCAAACCTCGTAGTAAATGGCACGCGCCTTTTTCGCCGCCTCCGGATCAAAGTTCCAATCGGTGCGAACGTGAGTTACGGGCTCCCCGGCCACATTGTTCTGCAGCGTCTCGCTGATCAGACGCAGAATAAATCCATCAGCTCGCTGGCTACCCAGCAACAAAACACCTAACTATAACAGAAATTTAATAAGAATTAATCAAAATCTTTAGTAGAAAATGTTGATTATAATTTAAAGTAGATTTATATTTATCAAAATATTTTTACTAGTAACGCCATTCTATCTGATCAGTGGCATAGCTAGCCGGACAGGCAAATAAATGTAAATTATCAATGTTTATATGTACTTCCCTTAGGTCTTTAGCAATTAATTATTATATTTATGGGTATATATATTGCTTGTCTTTAAACTCTGTACCTTTGACACTAGTTTTGTTGTAGTTTGATTTTCTATATAAATAATTTAATTTATAAATTATAGTAGATGCTGTTTTAATAACTAAAACTACCATAACTAAACAGGTTATTTTAAGCTTCTGGTTAAGTTTCCATTTTTATGTCGAAACAGATTTTAATTTTTTTACTTGATGATATGATAACTTTGTCAAATCTCAACCGATTTTCAAAGAGAATGACATTTATCAATAGTTAGCTCTGCATTTAAATCAGCAAACCGAATTTTCTGTCGAAAATCATCAATTGTGTGCACTGTATTTAGGCTGTGTTCAGTCAAGTAAATATAACTCAAGGTTTTTATCACATGGTCGTTTTTTTTAAATCTTGTGCCACTTTATCGATCCACTCTTGAGTTAACTTTCGATTTTAATGACTTGACACAGATGTGATACAGTTGCGAACAAATCTGTTGTCTTGTCCAAAACATTGTTTTTGACTTTCTCACATACCGCAAACACAAATAAAAATCTCATTTGCAACATTTTTTGTCGCTTTTTTTTTTTGGTTTCTTGGAGCGCAGCCCGTGCGAGTCACTGGACCATTGATCACTAAAAGCTCAAAAATCGCGCAGTTGCATAAAACGCAGCCAAGCGCCAACACAAATATTTTACGAATAAAAAACCAAAAACAATAATATATCGAAGAGAAACGAACATCTTGTTCGGCAATCAAAACAAACCGCGAGAAGAGCGAGGAAAGAGCGAGAGCGCAAATATACATATATAAATAATCAGTGAAGTACAAATTCGCCTTTAAGTAGTGTTCCATTCAACAATAGAGCCTAATACATCCAAAATTGAGCAAGAAAAATATATTTTAACCGTTGCTTATCTCTGGCCTAATTTTTGAATCAATTAATTTGAACTAAATCAAAAAAAAACTTCTGTTGAGGCTGCATTGAACTGTAGCTTTGAGCACGACCTTGAGGTAAACCAAACAAAAAAAAACTTCAAGTACTCTACAGCAATTATTGTTGAGCATTTGCTTTTAATGGCCCGTTTTAATAGCTTACCAAATTTGTGTTCGCGACAGACGGAACTAAATTGTGGCCAAAGGTTACTGGCACCTGCACTAAGATAAGAAAAAAAAAAACTATTAAGAAAACAGTGCAAATACGAGACTCAGTCAAAGAAAGTGCGCAACACTTCCATATCAAAAAAAAAGGCATAAAATGGAAATAAAGAAAGACACAAAAAACACACAAACTGGTTGCCTGTATTATCATTGCAGAAGTTACATAATAACTTAGCCATCATCATCATCATGCCGATCATTACGATCTTTGCAGAGTCATCCGCAGTGAGGCAGCAAACCAGAAAGAGCCAAAGACAAAGTCACAGCGACAACACTTTAGTAATTTGGCCTCAATTCCGTTAAAGTTTTGCGCTGCTGCACTGCATTTTAACAGCTGTGCGAAAGCCGCTCTCTTATACTCCCACTTCCACTCTCTCTCTCTCTCTTTCTGTCTATTCAACACTCTCTTGCAAAGCTACGTGCCTTGTCGCACGTCACCGTCTAATTTAGTTATTAGTTGCGCTTGCCAAAGAAAATAGCTGGCAAAAACTTTTGGATTTCAAAATATCCGGCATGCAAATATTATCTGCTGCTGTTGCTGATGTCAAGGAAGCACTAACAGCTGTTCAACATTGTTTGTTTGTTATTAAACAACGGCAGGACTTTCACTTTCAACTCCGAGCAAACGCTGCACATCTCGCGTATTAGATCAAAACAGAAGTTTGCGGACAGCCAAAGTAGGCTTGGCTTTCAAGCGGAGCTTTCGCGCGTAGCTTTCAAGCACCTCGCTCTCGCGCTCTGCAACGCTCGCTGGCCGCAACTGGAGTTTAGTTACCAAACAAAGCGCGCGCGGTAAACAACACAGTTTCACGCATTGCAGCGACAGCAGCGACAATTAACCGTTACCGTTTTGAAACGTGCGCAGGCGCAACTAGTACAGAAAAATCAACTGGATATATTTTGTGGCCATGGCAAATTTGAATGCGCTGCTGCTGCCTGTAAGTCTCGAGAGCTGTGCTTTCCACCCAACTGTTGTTGACCCTATCAATTAGCATGGCCAAAGCAAAAGTCGCACGTTCAAAGCGGCGCGCTGACACAATTTCCGTGTGCGCGAAAGTCGCACCAAAAAGAAAAGTGTCCAACGGCGTCTGCACGAAAATGTGACTGGAATTCTCAATGAACTTGTTGTTGTTATTGTTGTCTTCTTGATTTGTTGACTTGTCTTGTTGTCTTGTTGTCTTGTTACTGTGGTCAGCGTAGCGACACATTTCGAAATGATGTCGCACCAAATTTGTAATCTGCGCGCAGCCCTCGCGAGAGACCTTGAAATGTGCTCATTGCCCAATTCTGCAAACGATCGCAGCAGGTTTTCCGCTCTCACCGAAAGCACACTCTCTCTCTCTTCCTCTCTATTGCGAGTTGGCCAATTGCAGAGACAACAAAATGTGTCATAATCTTAAAGCTGCGCTCATGTTAGCTTTTTGTTGTAGTAATTGTTGCTGGTGTTTTTTTTTTTTCCTGTTGCATTGCATAAGCAAGGCAATAACCGTTGTTGCTGTTGTAGTTGCTGCTTTTACCTGGCTTAAGTCATGCAAGACATCGGCCAAGTTGGCCGCGCATTCATTACAATTTTCATATGTCTGACACACTGAACTAATGAGCCGGCATCACTTTTGATTTTACACATATTCATACCATAATTGCAAATATATTAACTTTAAACGATTTTCTTTTTTAAGCTCTTTTTAGTAATCGTTGCATTTGTCGCACACACTTCCTATGCCACGGTACAGCCGAGAGCGCCCAATTTCCAGTATTTTGAGCGGTATGCAACAACTTATATTATATATTATATCTCATAATAAACCACTTTTTTTAAATAGGCCCAAATATCGTTATCCCTATTATGATGAAAACGGAAGAGGCAAATTGCTGTATGGCTATGGCGGACCTGAGCTATATCAATACAAAACCTATACACCCTTGGAGGGCATACATTAAACAGCTTTAATTTAAGTTTATATATATTTTAAATGTAAATGAATTGTAGTTAATAATTTATATATATAACTAAACGCATTTAAATATTAAACGTATGCGCGCCAAGTGACTTTTTGAAAACTAGATGGCGCCACTGTGTTTTCTTTTAAAGGGTGAATGGCTAAATTGTGAATGGCAAGTTAGAGTTAACGAAGCAGAGTGTAAAGCAGCCATTTGTTGAAGCATATTCATTTAAATAATAAAGTGGTAATTTAACTCAAAATGTCACGCAAGGAAGCTCTCTCACAGTTCATCAATCAAATACACGGTCGACCCGTGGCCGTTAAGCTAAACAACGGCGTGGATTATCGAGGTGGGAAAAAACATGTTTGCCGGCAACTCCAGAAAATATTTCTGACTCAAAATTAATTTGTTTTATAGGAGTTCTGGCCTGTTTGGATGGTTATATGAACATAGCGCTTGACCAGACGGAGGAGTACGTCAACGGACAGCTGAAGAACAAGTACGGCGATGCCTTTATACGCGGCAACAACGTGCTCTACATATCCACACAGAAGCGTCGAGTGTAAATTAATTTAGCTTAAGCCTAAGTTTTATTTCATAAATACACAAAACACACACTTTTGTAAAACTCGTTGCTGGCTCAGCTGGGATAGTTGCGAGTACCGTACTCCCGGGGTATGGCATCGAAGTGCCGCAACTGACGGATCGAGTAGCCGGAGCCGAGCGCCGCAATCAAACGCTCGCCACGGCGTCCAAATTTGCGTTCGTAGTGCGGTCGCCAGGCGCGTCCGAAGTGGGGATCGAAAGGAATTTCGCTGGGCTGCTGGAATGGCGAGTTGCCCAGGAACAGGCGCTCAATGTAGTCCAGCACGGCCTTCTTCTTCTGGAAGTGCTCCAGCAGCGGATTCGCCTGCGCGGCAGTGCGTGGATCCTGCGAGGCCAAATTCTTGAAGTATTGAAAGTTCACCAGATCCACGTTGGAGAAGTCGAAAGCCTCGTACAGCGTGGCCCGCGACGCCGGCAGCTGGAGGCACTGTGTGCGGCACAAGGTTAATGCTGGTTGCTTGGGTGGTGGATGGTGGGTGGTGCACACTAATGGGCCACTTACCGTTAATGCGACTGCAATTAAGACGTATTTGCACATGGCAACTGCTTCGATATAGCTAATTGATGGCAGCGGCAGCAGCACCTCGCTCTTCCCCAAACCAAATTCAACTGATTTGAATAAATTCGGCCAACTGCGGGTCATGTCCGCGCGGACTGTCCACCGATTTGCAATCTGTTTTCCACTCTTGTCTTTTGTCGTAATCAATGTCGCATGTTACTCAATTCTCCGCCCAGCCAAACGTAAAACACACACGCACACACACCACGCTGCCCACCTGGGCCAATTAATTGATATGCATGTCGCGCAGGGCCACCAAATCAACGCGACGCGATGCGACGCGACGCGACGCTTGTGATAACCTGTCCGGGCGCCGATGCGGAAAGAGCTGTTGCAGCTGATGGGGGCGCCCAAGTGGGCCAGATGCTCCAAATGCAGCTTGTTTGTATCTCAGGTGGGCCAACAAAACAGCTTTTATCAAAGCCATTGTTTTAATTTATTTTGAATATTATTTCGTTGTGTTACCAAAGAAAACCGAAAACAAAAACGCGCTTAGGAATCGCTGCTAAATTATATAGTTTACATTGATGATTGGCTGGATTTAAGTAGCTCAATTTGACATATTCGTGGTATTCTAAAGTGTGTGTGTGTGTGTGTGTGTTTGTGTTTGTGTGGCCTATTTGATTAGTTATAAAATCACAATCCTATGTATTTATATATATATATGTTGTCTCATGATAATTTGCAATTTGAATTGTTGCCTTCTACGCTTTACAACTTAAAAATTTCTCTTAATTATATCGAATAGTTAAATTATAACAAAAGAACGGGTTAGTGGATCTTGCAAATAAAACAAAGAGATACGGAGATTTCATAGCATTTTTTAGTTGGCCCAAGATAACAATTGCTTCATGTCTGGATCATCTGCAACATGGAATAAGGATTAATAAAGATATTCACAGAGTTTACACTTTTGGGATGCACTCACCATCATCCGCAACGGTAGCTGCGGGTGCTGCGACCGCTTTTTTCTTCTCCTTGGCCTTCTCTGGCAAATCTTCGTTTGGCGCTTCTGGCAACGTGGGCGTTGGCTCGGGTATGCCAATGATTTCCTTGTCAAAGTTCTCCTGCTCCAGCTCATCGAGTTCCCGCTCGAGATCCTCATCATCCAGATCGGCGCCAAAGGCCACTGGATTGGAAATGGCATCGGATATTTCACGCGCCACATCCTGTTGCTCGGCAATATCATCCATCATGTCGTGCACCTTGTCCACGTCCCTAAAATACAAAAAAGAGATAAGGTTTGAGTATCGGAATTGTTTACAATTAACACATTTGTTTACTGACATGTTCTGGTGAGCGGATTTGAGCGCATCGGCGGCGTTCTTCATTGTGGTCAATACGGCAGTATTCGTGTTGGCGCTCTCGAGAGCCTCGCGCTGCATCTCAATTGTGGAGAGTGTGCCATCGATCTGCTGCAGCTGCTTCTCCAACCGCTTCTTCTTTTTGAGCGCCTGCAGAGCCACTGAAATGTGCCAAAACAGCAAAATTTATTCCGAATTAGCGCGAAAACAAACAAAGAATAAACAAACAAAATCTAAGATGTGATGACAAATTTTGTTATCTAGCCCAATTCGAATACGAATACGATTGCGATTACACTATGATTTGGCAAGGCTGCAGCTTGTGAGGGGATTGTTAATTGAATAAATGTTTATATTACGTTCTTAGTGGTAGCATAGATACATATGTACGTAGGCCGGGTGCGTCCGGGCAGCCATCGTGGTAGGCAGATGTTTGTATGTGGAGCGCATAAAGAAAGGCGAAGAAATATAATATATATATAGCATTTTTTACTTGATGTTCCAACTCGACTGTGGCAATGGATGTTTATTTGTTAAGGCAAAACAAACAAGGCAAACAAAAGCAAGGCAACTAAAAATGAAAAGGATGGTTTTCTTCGGAACGCCGAAGCATAAATACCCTTGCAGACAGTTACAGTTAATTATTAAGAAAGTTTTTCATGCAAAAAGTAATTTGCGTGTCTTTGGCATGATATAGTGGTCAATGTATGCACTGGCTACCAAAAGAGATAACCATAATATTGAGAGATTAGCATAGAAATAATCAAACGGACAGTTGTCTGTTAATACGATCACAAATATACACAATTTATAATTATTTGCCTTTCCCTAATTGTGTGGCTAAATAATAATACCCTCTGCAAGAGTGTAATGAGTCATAGCACTGATTACGGCACGGGGGGTATCCCTGCAGAGTAAGCGAGCAGCAGGTGCCAGGCGCTGTTATCTGCTTACCTCTTTTGTTTTTGGATGCGTTCTTGCGTGCTGTATTTAGTTCCTCTTCGATTTTGGATTCGAGGAACTCCTGTTTTTTAATCAACATGTTCTCTGTCTCGCGCAGCTTTTGTATCGCTTCGCCCGTCGTGGGGGCCACTTCCTTTTTGCCGCCAAACATTTTGCCAAAGAAGCTCATCCTGTTTTCTTTATTTTGCTTTCTGCACGCACACACAGCACAAATTTTCTATTTAATTTAACTTTTCCTATTGCGTTCTTCCTCAGACGACGTCTGGTGTTTTTGTCTAGGGGCGAGTGTGCGTCATCGTGTTATCGAAAAGATAATATATCATCTGTGGTTATTGAAACGAACGAGTAGCAATCGATAAGAAGACATGCAACCCTGCCATATTATCAAGATTTTCTGCTTACCGGCCCTGTTCAGTTACAAAACAGGGGTGTTCGTTCAAATGCATTGAAAACAAAACACAAAAATGGCAAATCGCACGGTTAAAGAGGCGAAAAACGTGCACGGCACGAATCCGCAGTATCTCATCGAGAAGATTATACGCTCCCGTATCTACGACTCCAAGTACTGGAAGGAGCAGTGCTTTGCGCTGACCGCCGAGCTGCTCGTGGACAAGGCTATGGAGCTGCGTTTCGTTGGCGGCGTCTACGGCGGAAACATTAAACCCACGCAGTTCCTGTGTCTCACGCTGAAGATGCTGCAGATCCAGCCCGAGAAGGACATAGTTGTGGAGTTCATCAAGAACGAAGAGTTTAAATACGTGCGGGCCCTGGGTGCCTTCTATCTGCGTCTCACCGGCGCCGCCATCGACTGCTACAAGTACCTGGAGCCGCTGTACATCGACAACCGCAAGCTGCGACGCCAGAATCGTGCCGGCCAGTTCGAGATTGTTTACATGGACGAGTACATAGATGAGCTCTTGCGCAACGACCGCGTGTGCGATATCATCTTGCCGCGCATCCAGAAGCGCAGCATTCTGGAGGAAAACAACGAACTGGAGCCAAAAGTGTCGGTGCTGGACGAGGATCTGGACGATGAGGTGCCTAGCGAGGATGAGGCTAAGGACTCCGAGGAGCAGGAGTCCAGCCGCCAGAAGAACAGTTCATCGACTTCAGTACGGCGGCCACGTCGCGGACGCTCCAAATCCAAATCGCGCAGTCGTGAGCGGGACAGGGACAGACGCGCGGCACCAGGCGGCAATGCACGCTCCCGAGACTACTACGAGGAACTGGAGGAGTACGACCGACAGCGAAATCGCGTGCGCACCCGAGACACACAGAATCACAACAGCAACAACTACAACGACGACTATGATCGCCGGCAATCCGGGCGCAATGATAACAGAAGAGGCGACGGGGAGCGCGACCGGCGAGATCGGGAACGGGATCGTGAGCGAGAAAGGGAACGAGAACGAGAGCGACACGGTGACAGAGAGCGAGAGCGGGAACGTGACCGAGATCGAGAACGCAGTGGCCGCTACGAACATCGGGAGAGAGATTCACGTAATGAGCGCGAACGACGACGATACTAAAATTTACACCTAGTTTAGTTTTTGCACTCAATTAAAATAAAAAAAAAATTAAATTACGAAATCGAATTTAATTTAAACAAAAACTCACCTAAAAATAACAATGAGAACGTGCCGCACAACGCGCCAGTTGGAAACGGAACATTAACCGTCGTTTTACTCAAAATGGCATGGTAAACAACACAGCTGTTCACATATAAAGTAATAAGAACGCGCCACAAAACGCGACAAGTGGAATCAGTACATTACGCTCCAAATGCCATAGTAAACAAAAACAGCTGTTGCTGCAGTGCAAAGCTTTGGCTTTAGAAAGTTTGCACAGTGCTGAAATTGTTAATGACTGCTTGTGTACAAAATTTCATTATTAGTGTTGTGAGGAGTGTAAGCACAGCAGGGCAGTAGTTCCGTTACGCTAAATTGCACAGAGTAACCGTGCGAGAGAGATAGACTGACCAATTTAACGTCGCAAATTCTAAAAAGAGAGCGTGAACTGTGCCAGTGACTGATTTAAGCTCGTGGCGCACAGATAGCCAGATAAAAGACTAGAGTTGTTTAAAAATTTGTATAGCAACGCATTATGAATTGCTAGTTCCTTTGTCTAAACAAATCTGTTAAATTGCATAGATTTAGTTTTCAAAACGCGACAAGATGAACACATCGGACGAGGCGCCCTTGGTGAACGACTTCGACTCCGAGGCTGACCAAGAGGCGGTGCCACGCCTTCTGGATGCAGCCCAGTCCAGAACCGATGTCGAGGCGCCAGCGTCAACGGACAACAACAACGCCTCGACAATGAACAGCAAATGGTTCCTTCTGGAGCCCGCAGTGTTTCTCATTTTCTTGGCCCGCAGCTTGATCGGTGAGTGATAATTTGATCATCACACTAAAGCCCTACTGTACGCACATTCATATACATTTTAGGGGCGGTTCTGCAGAATCAAATTTTGTACCAAACCTGCGTAACCGTAATGCACTTCAACGAATCGGACTGCGAGCCGCTGCTGGGCAACGATCGCGGTTCAGAAGCCACCAAAGTGAGTTTAATTATACGGCAAAAAATATCTTTTATAGTGAATGCAAATATGTACAATGTACTATGTTTTGTAAGCGTGTCTGGTTTGCTGTTTTTATAGCATTACTGAGGATATATCAGTTTTGTCCGACAATCTGCAAAGTATATATGTATATATATTTTTGTATATTCCTGATCAATCCGTTAAGCAATGTATGTCTGTCTAGCGTCTTGAAACATTGCATATGTCCTTTATTTTTTTATGTCGGACCACTTTATTAACGATCGATCAAAAATTAGGTTTTGTTTAAAAAACATCTTTTGTATTTTATGTGTCCGCAATTTTAATTTGAGTGGAAATACTAGAACTCTAGATATAGCGCGCAATTCAAGGGTATTTAGTATGCGACATCCCCAATAAATCTTCTCCTTTTTGTTTTTATCTCGGTTTGTTTAATCGTTGCCCATATAATTATAAGGAGGAGAAATATGGATCACGAGCTTTTGCTCAAAGCAGTTGGCGGCAACGATGCGGTTGCAATTTACAGTTGTCTATGCGCCCATCTGCAGGACTGCAGGACTGCGCCTTCCTGTTCACCCGAAATCGAGTTTTCTTGTTGCATCGTATGTTAAAATTTCTAACCGCAGTTTTCTATGACTCTATGGGTTGAAACCAAACCTCTTTGTTATTTATTAGTTTATGCTCTATGACTAAATGCCATAAACTAATCAGGAACAAAGAGGATAATCATCCTATGTTAAATGTGGTTGTGTTTGAATTTACTTTGCACACCAACCGCATCTCTGGACGTAGTTTTTGGCAGCGGTAATGAAAGCGCTGATTCATATTACTGCTCTTTATAACTCTATGGTATCTTTGTTTGACTTAATCGTTTCATTCAGACATTTCATTCGAATATGACCCAATTATTAACACATGGGTGCGATTAACTTGAATGAGTGCAGCATCATTATAATTCATTATTAACAAATCAAATCAAAGTCAGCTACTCAACTATTTAATGGTCTATTGTTTGAGAAAAGATAAGGGTAGAACTTTAAAATTAATTACGTACGCCTTTGTCCAGGTCTTATCAGGTCTAATGACAGGCAAGCTTCGAACTCAGCACTTTAAAATGCGTGACTAATTTTGAAGCTTATTGCAAAATATCGATAAAGGGATATTTGCTTTGGTCATTTCGGGTATAGCTGTGCCTAATGCAACTCGATGAATCATTAATGGGGCATGTCAGAAACAGTTGTTCAATTGTTCAGATAACAATCTTTGCTACTCACATTTGCAGAAGCTGGAAGTCAAAGTGCAGGAGTACTCGGCGGACATCACAATGGCAATCTCGCTCTTGGAGAGCATTATACCAGCGTTTGTGAGCCTCTTCATTGGTCCCTGGTCGGACAAGTTCGGACGGCGGCCCATACTGCTAACGGTCTTTACGGGTATCTGCTGACAATATCCGAAATTTAACCTGTACGAAAACTTATCCTATTTCTGACCTTTCCAGGCTATGTGGCAGGTGCGACGATATTGATGGCCATTGCGGAGGTAACAACGTACCAAAACATCAGTCCCTGGTGGTTCCTGTTCCCCTCGGTTCCCTCAGTCTTGAGCGGCGGCACTTGCGCCCTAATCACCGGCATTTATTGCTACATCTCCGACGTGGCCAAGGAAGGAAAGCGCGCTTCACGGTAAGCGTATTCATCTTCTTTGATTCACATTGTGTGCGAATAACCGTGTACATTTTTTTAGGATGGTTTTGAATGAGGCATCGCTGTGCACCGGCATGATGGTGGGCAATGTGGCCAGTGGTTACATCTACGCTGCAACAGGGTCTGTGTGGCTCTTCGGCATTGCGGCCGCGCTAATGTTTTTGGCGCTGCTCTATGTCTACTTCTTGGTGCCGGAGAGCTTGCCAGCCGAGGATATACACCGGGGCCTAAAGTTGCGCGAGTTCTTCCGCTTTAGCCTGGTCAAGGATCTGGTGCGCACCTGCTTCCTTCCGCGCGCCAATTACGATCGCGCCATCATCTGGCTAACGATGGTATCGCTGACCATTACCATCTTCAACATGGAGGGCGAGAACACGGTGAACGTGCTGTTCATGCGCGAGCAGTTCGACTGGACGATCAAGGACATTAGCCAGTTCAATGCGGCTCGCATTGTCATTCAGATAGTGGGCAGCGTGGTCGGCGTCATCGTGCTGCGCCGCATCTTCAAGGTGTCCACCATTAGCATGGCCCTGCTCTCGGTAGCCGCCTGTGTGCTGGAGAGCACAGTGCGCGCCACGGCACACTATTGGTGGGAAATGTATTTAGGCATGACGCTGGGCATGATGCGCGGCATCCTGGGACCCATGTGCCGCGCCATTCTATCCGATGTGGCGCCCAGAACGGATGTGGGTGAGTAGCTCGAGTGAGGCCCGTCATATAATAAGCAGACAAGTAATAAGAGTTTCTCTTAATCGCAATTAGGCAAAATCTTTGCTCTGACCACATCCATGGAAATGGTTTCCCCGCTGGCCGCTGCGCCCCTCTATACGGCTGTGTACAAGGCCACGGTTGCCTTTTATCCGGGCGCATTCAATTTCATCAGCGCGGGTTCTTTCTTTATCTGCTACATTCTTATGGCGTAAGTGACCAAATGGATACCCCAATAGTTAACTCAATATTTAATCTGTCCACTTACAGCATCATCTTTGGCATTATAAAGTCGATGAGCCGCACTAGCGCTTACACGGCCATTGGCAGCTAACCATTCCATGCCTGCTTGGCTTAGTCAAATTTACACATCTCAGAGAACTCCCAACCACCACTTGACCTGATGTCTAGACACGTTATTTACATAATGTAGTGTATGAAAATTGGTTTTTATAGCAGTGTTTTTTTTTATCCAAAGTGATAAAGTATTATGATATTTATCTGTTGTTTGTATTCGTAATGGTAACTGTTAATGTAATCCGTCAATTTGTAACTGCCCATAGAAAATGACAGCATAAATACACAAAAATTATTTATAAGCTGAACATGTACATATATATAAACAAATCATATGGCAATATTTTAAAAGTACACGACGATAACAATAAATTTGTATATAACAATTATTTATGTATATATATGTATAACTATAGTATTTGCTGATATTATTTAGAGTAATCTTGTTCAACTGGCATAAGACAGAAATCTGGATAAAATATCTGTTTGTTCTCTCAGGTAAATTATTAACGTGCCACTTATTAATTTCATACTAGTAAACTTTATTGCTAATTACAGAGACGACGCTTCACATCACGCAAGCACTATTGTACTTTTCATAAATATTATGGACTATATGTTTCGATCACATCGGACAATTATTTTAGCACCTTGGCGTAGTATTGTTGGTGCATGAACTTAATGCGCAGCACACATCTGCAGGAATGTTTTAGCAATTAGCAAGGCCTAAATATACATAAATAAGCCAAAAATCGTAGCGACTTACCCGATAAAAATAAACGACATCGTATATAGGCCCGCGCTCACAAAGTTGAAGAGACCCGGATAATAGCCCAGCGAGCGCTTGTAGATGAAGGTGTAGAGCGGAGCGGCCACTAAAATATCAGATAAATTAACAACAATTAATAACTAATTACTTAGCGTATCGGGGAGAGTGAATTGCTTACCGAATGGCGCAAACGATTGTAAAACATTTTTAATTGAGAAGATTTTTCCTGCAAAAACAAATTTTTTTTTAGATATAAACTAAAACTCGAATCTGAAGCAGTGCACTTACCGAGATCGGAGGCAGGTACAATATTCGACACTATGGTGCGGCACATCGGAGCACCAATGGAGCGAAAGACGCCCAAGACGACGGACAGGTACATGTGCCAAGGCTGCGTCGCGAAACCCCGGCCCATGTTCTTGAGTATTTCCGAGGTGAACGCGAGCATCGCCAGCGTAACCACAGACAAGCGAAAGATCTGCGAAAAGGTCCCTTAAGATCAGATACACTTTACCGATAATCCGCACTCACCTTGCGCAGTATCAGGAATCCAATGAGAGCACCCACCATGGGCACCAGGTGGCTCACCGTCTCGTAGAAGGTGAAGTCCCGCACAGACCAGTGGAACTTCTCGCGCACAAACAAATACATAACTGTCATGACGCCATCTGCAAGAAGGTACCAATTTTTTAAATTATAATGCCCAACTTTTTTATAGTTATTATGACGAATACAATCGATTAAAATAAAATTCGCAATTCTATATACCCCTTTCACCCACTAATTACAGGGCATACGCAGGCGATCCTGAGCCGCAGCGAGCAGCTGTGACAACTTACCGAAGACAAAGATGGAGAGGCACATGGCCACTGTGACCAGCCAGATGATGGCGCGTGCGTGATTTTCGCGTGGCTTGGTGCAGGTGCTAACCATGTCGCGGATGTGTGAAAAGCTGAACAGTCCGGTTTTTTTGGCATTCGGCTGCGATTTGCGTGCGGCTTGGGCCGTGGCCGCCACCTTGGGCGACAGCTGTTCGACATATTTGGCCATCAGGTCCTCGTCGAAGGTCATGTTGGGCGTGGCCGGGGTAGGCAGCTCGGTGCATTGTTTCTTCGGATCCGACTGCAGATCGGGATGCATGAAAATGGGCGGACAATCAATGGACATGCAATCCGGCTGCAGATCGTTGGGCGTTAGGGGTATCTCCTTTGCGCCACCGGCTGGGGCCACGCTCGCCTCCTTGGCCTCCTGTGCCTCCTTCGCCTGCCGGATGTGCAGGCTCTCCGGCACAAAGAAGATGACAAAGAGCGTGCCAAATGTCGTAATGCAGCCGGAGATGCCGATGGTGATGGCCGCATTGGTCGCCGCATAAACGAAACTGGACAGCAGCGAGCCACTGGTCAGTCCAATGAAGAAGAGCGACTCCATGAAGATCATGCTGCCAAGTAAACAAATGTCCACCATGAGCTGTGGCTCACTCGGAGCATTGAGTTCTGTTGCTTACCGATAGGGCCGTGTTTTGGTGTCCGTTATGTCCGAGATGAAGCAAAGCGCCGCCACGGAGAAGACACAGTTGCCGCCGAGCAGCGAGTGGGGCACTGCAGCCACAATATACCACCAGGGATTGATCACATAGTAGCTGGACAGCTCACAGATGGCAGATGTGACCAGAAACGAGGCGGCAAAGCCTGCCAGAGATTTATCGAAAAATTTAAAAATTTATCGATATTAATATTTGTATGAACAGCAGTTCATGAATTATATAATATTGTATAAAATTATGATTTTAACAAATGTTTAGTTTAAGTCACAAATATCCACTTACGAGAGGTAATGCAGTTTTCATCTTTAAATAAGTTTAAGATATTGTAAGATTGTACAAAAAATTATGATCTTCACAAATGTTTAGTTTAAGTCCCAAAAATTCTGTCTACACCACTGAGCGCAGCAAATAAAGTTTTCATTTAAAAAATTTTAAAAACATTTCGTTTTGAAATATTTGAGTATTGAGTAGAAAATTCAGCAGATGAATAATTGAATATAATTGTTTAATCCCATTTATTTATAGAATATAACTCTATTGAATTAAGAAGTTTTCTTTATTGCGCTGCTTTTGATTCGGATCTGGGTCTATTTTGCAAATGTCTGGTTTGATTCTCTATTAGTATATAGGGCTTAAATACATACCAATCATCGATACGATAAGCAGCGGCTTGCGTCCGTAATTATCCGACCAAGAGCCAATAAAGAGTCCACAGAAAGCGGGCACAATGCTCTCCAGAAGCGTGCGCGATAGAAACAGATTCGCCACATAAGGTTGCAGCTCCGTTTCAATGGCCTGATATCAGAGATACATATATATACATACACATATATGTCTCTATATAGAGTACAGACCTTTATTTCGGCGCTGGCATTTTTATCGTCCAGCAATTTGCAGTCGCTCACATTGTAGTTGAAGATCACCGTGCAGGTCTGATAGATGATCTGATTCCGCATGATCGTATCTGCGCGTAAACGATATCTTAGTTCAACAGATCTGTTAACGGTTGTTTGTGGCACTTACTGGACAACGTTAGCGAGAACAGCAGCATAAACACAACCGGTTCAATGTAGAACAAGTTGAAAATTCGCTGCCATTGCAGACTGCGCAGCCCCTTTAAAGTCAAGGGCGAGACTTTTTCGACCATTTTGATCAGTTCTTTATTTAAATAATATGTTTTTGAAAAATCTTTAAATCAGCTACACTTCACTGCTGCTCAGTTTCGGCTGAATTATTTGTTCACTTTGTATATTTGTATACCCTAACAGCGGGTATTGTGATTTTGTCACGAAATGTGTAACGCATAGAGGGATCCTATAAAGTATATCCACGATCAGTATAAACAGTTAAATTAATAGAGTTTATTTATTATCCGGCTTAGGTTCAATGGTCTGCAATATATATTCAGTTATATATATATACTTGATTTATATGTCCATGGAATTTGATATTCGGCAGGCCGAAGATGACCTTTCTTTATAGTTTTGTTAAGTTCAGTTTTTAAAATTCATACGTGTTTGCATTGCATTAATGTTTATCGTGTAGTTACACTATATGCTTATTAATTAGACGCTGGCAAATTTTGAACAATGGCACAAATAAACACAATCACAATTCACAGTTTGATTTAAATTACGTATACGTAATATTGATGTATCTAGAGATATGTATATATTAATATATATCCGGCATGTGTGAATAGATGGTTGAAATTTTACATTGCGCTTATCTGAACAATTATTTACAATTGGAGTTAGTTTATCCGTATGACCAGTAACCGTATATACTGATTTAGCCAACAATAACAACAAACACGTTCACAAAAACCAGCCAATTTAACGCGCCGCAGAAACGAAAATATTCCACAACAGTTGTTCATCAAAAATCAAATGTTCTAGTTGCTTTAAGTTCCAATACCTGTATATATAA
>SCDT01001535.1:1213-14645 GCA_004143765.1 Drosophila melanica
ATTATTATTCTATCTTAGTATTTTATTAGCTTGAAGTTGATTGTTGTTGCTTAAACTGTTGTTAGTTAGGATAGCGAAAAATTGTTATTTGCATTATATGTAGTATGTACCCATATAAGTATATATATTTGTATTTATTTATTTATAAAAAAATTGCTTAGCTTTAATCTAAAACCTAAACAAATGTGCCGCAATACAGTTTACAAAAAAAATAATAATAATTAGAAGAAGAAGAAGAAGAAGAAGGGAGAGAAACAAAGCGGAATTCTACAGAACAATTTGAATTTTGTGTGTGTGTGTGTTTTTTTTTTTTAAGTAATTAGTTTAGCGTTTGCGTGCCGCCAATCCCACTAATTGTTGGCTCGTCCAATGGTGCTGCCAAGCAGCTGCATTCCCAGCTGCGTCCAGGAACCCAATTCTGTTCAATTGGTGAACAGAAAGGGTCCCAGCGAACCTCAAACCATCGGCGGCTTAATGTCGACCAGGGCGCTGTGATCCAGTCGATGATCCAGACCGGGACTAGGTGCTGATGTGCCCACCAGATGATGGTGATTGTGATGTAGATGGGCATGTGGATGCGATTGCTGATGCGAGAACTGTTGCTGATGCGAGTGCTGTTGCTGTTGCTGTTGCTGCTGTTGTTGCTGTTGCTGCTGCTGCTGCTGCTGCTGTTGCTGTTGCTGCTGCGCATGTTGATGCAGCATCACCGGCGAGCCGCCCGCGGCGACCATCTGGTGCGGCGTGGCCAGGTGCAGACCGCCGCCCAGCAGGCTGCTGGACGTGCTGGAGGCGCTGTGCGCATGCAGCGAGGTGGGGGTGCCGGGATGGCTGCCAGCTCTGTTGGCGGCGCCGGAATTGGCGCTGCCAGTTCCAGAACTGGCCGAGCCACCCCCGCCGCCCCCACCTGCGCCCGTCTGTTGGCCACTGGACGCGCCGCCCAGCCCGTTCGACTCACCCGACTGATTGGCAGCCTCCTCAGAGTCGCTGCACGACTCCGAGGAGCCCTTTTTAATGCCATTCGGCGCTGTACCATTGTGCGTCTTCACGTGCTTCGCCAGATGGTCGCTGCGCATAAAACGCTTGTTGCACACTGGGCAAGCGAAGCGCTTCTCGCCGGTGTGCGTCCTCAAATGCCGCTGCAGCTCGTCGGAGCGGGTGAACCGCTTGCCGCAGAACAGCCAGTTGCAGACAAAGGGACGCTCGCCGGTGTGCCACCGCAGATGGGCCTTCAGGTGGGAGGTCTTGCCGTAGACCTTGCCGCAGCCGGGTATGTGACAGGAGTGGATGTTCTTCTTGCGCAAATGGACGCCAGCTGGCCCCAGGCGCTCCGCCTCCTGGCAGTTCGGGCAATCGCATGTGGCCCGACCCGCATAACGGCGCTGCGATCGCGGCGACGGCGTCGATGGGGTCGATGCCTGCGGCGAAGCCGCTGTCGCCGCCGCCGCCGGTGAGCTGTGCGGCAGCGAGAAGCCACCGACGCCCTGGCCGGGCAGCATGCTCTTGTACGTGTCCTGCAGCAAGTGCTGGCCGGAGCCCAACAAGTGCGCCGTATTCGACAGCGAGTGCGACAGCGCCGAACTGTAATCCGTGCCTGCAGCCGCGGCGCTCGCATAGTTGGCCATCGTCGAGTGCATCCCGGCAGCTGCCGCACTGCCCATGTCCAGCCAGCTGCCAGCGGCGGCGGCGCTGTGCATATCCCACCAGCCCGAATTGACGCTGGCTGCCTCGGCGGCCTTGTGCGCGGACGCGGTCACCGCATTGAACGGCCAATCGTACGGATGACGCGAATAAACGGAACCGAATGCGGCGCCCTCCACCTTGCCGAGGAGGCCCTGATGCATGTGATGATTGTCCGTCACCATGCTGGCCGTCGATGTGGATGTGTTCGGAAAGTACAAATCGCTGCCGTAGGCGGAGGCCGAGCTGCCCGCGGCTGCACAGGACGAGGTGAGCGGACGACTGTAAGGATATATGCTGAAATTACTCACAAGTTGTAAAGAGCGTGCTGTTGTCTGCGCAACGCACAGTGGTCCACAAACTAACAAACTAGCTGAACAATTACATCTTAAAAATAAATATTATATATTTTTTATTTGCTTGTTTTTTTTTTAAGTTTTAACTTGATTTATTTTATTATTTGATTTTTTTTTATTTTGCCTTTTATTATTTAAAAATTACTCTGATGATTTTAATCAAGTTTTAATAATTTACTGAATTTACCTGAAAATGCCAGCAAATTGAACATTTTATTTATTTATTTTTTGAATTAAANATAATTATTATGCAATATAAAATGATCGAAAATGTTTTTAATAGTTTTAATATTTAAATCATCGAATTAACCCAGTGGCATCAAATGTTGATCTTGAATTGATTAAAAATTCAAAATATACTTTTTATCTATATATAATATTATTTTCAATCTGTTTGGTTTCGTTCAGCCAGATCTTAGGTTGGGACTACCGTGCGCCGTCGCGCCGCTTACCTAGCAGTAATGTTCACCATGGTGCTGCTGCTGTGGGCACTGGACGAGTGGCTGCGCGAGGCTTGGCCGCTGCCGCCGCCGCCCCCGCTGCCAGTGGAGCTCGAGGAACTCGCTGCTGAGATGGCGCATGGTGAATGCTGTCCGACGCTGCTGCCGCCGCCGCCGCTTGCTCCACTGCCGCCGCCGCCACCGCCGGCGCCACTGCTGCCAGCCGCTGGTGAATTTGGGCTCTTCTTCCAGGGATGGAAACCCTTGCCAACGGCCGCATCGGCAAGTGGCGGCGGCGATTTGTTCGACAGTTTGTTGCACTGGGCGGCCAGCATGGCTAGTGGAGTGCCGCGCAGGCTGGGATGATCCTGAAAGAGAAGTAACGGAATATATATATATATGTTTTGATTATATTTATTGTTCTTATTAGTATTTATTAGGGAACATCTCGTTGGGGCATTTCTCAAGCAACTAGCGCGTCTGCAAGCAACATTGAAGTTTATTTAAACACTAATTTAATATGCCCAATTTCATATTCAGTTGGCAACACACGCAAAAACCGCTTTAAATGCCACTGACGCGACGCCAACCCACAAAATTAACTCGCAACGTAAATCAAAACTGAATTTCGCATAAAATTTTACGGTCTGTAGTTTTTTATAGTGCGTCTGGCATAAGACACACTTAATATATCAGAAGGTTTGTAAGAGTAGACCCTAACATTTTCCCAACATATTTTTGTTTTTTTTAATAATATTAAGCACTCTTTGTATCTTTATTTTCATAACGCCGCCGAGGGTATCCGAATGTTGCCATTTTGGGGTATAAAGAACTAGACGAACATTCTTAATTAGAATCAACACCTTTGTCGATTCTCGCTGTTTGTCGGTGTTTATAAAAATTAGTAGCTCTATCTATCTTTATGAAGATCAGAGTTTTTGCATGAATAACAAAATAAATTACTATTAGAAATTGAACGACACTCAGAGCTATTTTAAAATGCATTTTTTGAATATAATTATATTCTATATTATTATATATTTTTAGAGCGAAAACAACCAAATATATCCCGCAATTTTAAAACTAGAGTTAACAAATTAAGCAGACTGATTATCTTTTCTAAGTATTGAGAATATCTTGAAATTAGGCCGCATATATTTTATTTTCCAAAACAAGAATGAGTATTTCTCTGTCGGTTACACCCGACTGCAACGTTTCTACATGTTTTTGTTTTTTATTTTCTTTTGTTTTTTTGGCAAGAGCATCGCAACTTCGACTTTGACACTTTTGTGCTATATCATGGTTTATAGTCCGACAGAAACGTGAGCGCAAAACAACAAAAGGAGGTAATTTATAACCTCTTCTTCTTGGCTGATCCTTTGCTTCTTTGGCCCAAACCAATTAAATATTCGGCTTTTGTCTAGCGGTCCAGCAACACCAACCAAAACTCGGCACTCTCTCAATTACTGTCTTCATCGCGCTCGCTCTGTGGTATTATGTGCCTGACGACGATCAAGGATTTAACTTTGCTGTCTGCGGCCGATCCTTGTCCTCATCCTGAGCCTCATCCTCATCACGCACATTTCACAACAGCTGTTGGACGCATCCAAAAATGTCAACAGCAGCACCAGCAGCCAATTTTCGGCTGCTAAAAATCGGTCAGATCACTTGTGGCCGCCCAGGAGTCAAGTTGTCCAAGCGAATTAAGTTTGTGGTTTGCTTACAGTTACAAAAGGCTTGAATCGAATTGGAGAGCGAAATAGCTGTTGGCGGATAAACTGGCGAAGCTGGCAACCCGCACAGATTTAGGCCGCGGAAGCTGCTATTTGTCGAATAATTGGTGGGGTCACCTTACCGCTTGCTAGCCAAGTCCAAATCAATAGCCAAACCGTTTCCGCATTGCTCTTGGCTGGGATTTTAGCTGGCGCTGATTGGGCGGATAAGCAGTTACTGGTAGCTGCGGTTTATTTTGGTTTTTATTTTTATTTTCTTATTTTTTTTTTTTTTTTGTTTTTTCTCCACTGTTGCCGCTATTGCAGTGGAAAATGTCAGAGAGGTGCCACCGGCCCGCTGGCAGTATAATGATATCGGGGCCAGTCCAGTCTGGAAACCAGTCACAGTGCATGCACATGGAATAGTTTAAAGGATGAGCAGGCAGACGATGGCCACCGAACTACTCTGGCCCCAGTTTCGATGCCAAAACTAAGACTAAGACTAAAACTTAGCCAGAGCCAAACATAATTGGAGCAATTTGAACGTCGTGCAACTGCGCACATCGCTCCCTGTAAGTGTGTTCGATTGTGCGGCAAGAAAATTATACAAAATTATATCGGTGCCGGCAGAAAGCCAGTTAGTTAGTTAGTTAATCAGTTAGCCAGTCAGTCAATCATGTTTCTGCAAATTTAAATGCTAAATGATTTGATTCATCGATCAGCGCCACACAAAATAACAAACAAAACATAAAAACTGCCCTTAAGAAATACACAAAAGAAAAAAAAATATATATATATATAATATATTTGAAGTCTCTGCAAGTGCGTCCTTTAATGCCCCAAATCAAATTGATTATAACAAGTAACAATTTGTTTAGCATTTGTGCGCCATAGGGGGCGCCACTGGCGCCAAGCGGTCGTTCCAAGCTGGCCACCGCAACGCCCAACGGGGTTTGCTTATGAATGTAAATGTGTCAGTGTGTGTGTTTGTGTGTGTATCTGTATATATGTATGTGCTAGCAGATGAAAAGACCTAAGCCGATCGGAACCGTACTTAACCGGGCTAAATTGAAAGAAGACGCACCCATATACCACATACAAAACGAATAATGAATTGCTTTCAAAATTTATGTTGCTGGCTAAAAGTACAACAACAAACTGGACAATATCTCAGCTCTCGCTCCCACTCAGTTATCCAGCGGCACCTCCTCCACCAAGTTGCTGCGCTAGCTCGCCGACTGCGCTGCCTGTTGCGACATCAAAGCGTAGCGCCTCTGGCCACAACAAATTTCGAGTTTTTCTGCCTCGTATACCCACTGAAAAATGCGTAACAAATGGGTATAACAGACCAGCTATCAATAATAACAGCAAATCGAAATGCATTATGGAAAGTAGACAGCCTGTTTACAGGGTATTACCCAGTCGAGCACTTTCGGCAGTAACACCTACTGTTTTTATCAGTTTATTGTTATTGCCGACCGCACTCCCGACGCGCTGCACTTTGTTGCTGTTGCTGTTGCTGTTGCTGTTCCTGTTGCTGTTGCAGTTGCAGTTGCAGCAAGTGCCCTTTCTCACTTGCTCTTTTTCCGCTGTAAATCATTAACAGAGACACCTGCTGTGAAAATCATGACACCGCCTCCAATTGTTGTGCCCCGACCTAATGTCGACTATCGCACAAAAGGTGCTGAACCTGCAGCGCTCTCGTTGATAGCGCCCGCTGTGATCAACTTCGACGCTCGAGGTCGTGGCTCGAGGTTCCACGTTACCAGTTGCCCGTTGCCAGAAGCTCCGATCCGCCACCTGCTGTGCTAACCGAATTTGTTGGGCTCGCGCCTTTTGTCGCTCGTCTTTGACGTGCCGTTCCGTTCGGCAGCCCTGCGGGCAAATGACATTAAACTGTTTAAATTAACCAAGTGCTAATTTCTATTTGATGCACCGATTTCAGAGCCTGCAATTTTCTTCTATTTCTCCTTTCATTCAGAGAGTTGTTTACTCTTAGAAGCAAAGTGGACTGAAAATATCGGGAAACGTAACTGCTAACATTTACAACATACCCAATTGCATTTATTTAATCAATTTTTAGAAGTATTATTAAAAAAAAAGTAATAATTAAATTTTAATACAAAATAACTTAAATTTTTTTCGATTACCTCACAGCATTTTTTTAAATAAAAGTTTTAAAAAAAATCAAAAATTAAATTTGAATTTAAATATATTTTTAAAACTGCATAAATTTGAAATTATATTTTTATTAAAATATATTCTACGGGTATTTAAACATAAATACATTTACAAATATATACTTAATATATTTCTGCGTTTTATGTAATAATAATCACTAACTTAATGCTGCTTGAAATAATCTTTACATATTTTTTATAGATTTATTTAATTTTGAGAAATCTCTATTTAGTACTTTTTCAATAAGATATTATGTAAACTCTAGCCCGAAAACTGAGAGGAATATAGATTTGTCACGTTCCCAGTGGGCGTGGCCAAATCTTAACACCTTATCTGATGCGGCTATAGACAAGTATATATTTCACGTTTGAAGTCTCTAATATACTCATATTTTTTACTTTGTGTGCGAGTTTAAAAAGGCAGCCTTGTTGGTTTTTTGCTTTATCTATTTGCAAACTACAAAATGTGACTTAGTGCGAAGTATTTATTTTTTTACGATTAAGTAGAGACTATAAACAACAACAACAAAAACGCGCATTCGAAAACTCAATTGTATTTTATATTATTTTTTGATCATCCAGTTTTGATTTAGAGATTGGAGATTTTTCATTCAAATTTCTAATGATGTAAAAATTGTTCTGGACAAATAAAGATTGATATAAATATTGATGAAAATGATCTTGCTCTGTCCTTTATCAACAAACAACATAGATTAATGGGAAACTATCTTCAAGTCTTAACTGGTTTCGTTTTTGGCAGCTGTTTTTAAAATGTGTCTCAAACGCCACTTTTCTGTTTGAGCCGGGCTCGTCAAATTGAGCCAATTTTCGTGGCAAGCGATAAACATGTGCAGCAAAAACGAAACTGCAGCCAACTTGCGGCTGTTAACGGCGCCAATGTGTAAATAAAATTATAACAAACAATAAAACTTGAAAATGCGCCAAAACGCAGACAAGAGCCACCAGAACGGACTACCAAATACGCGACTCGCCGAACGGATGATCCTCGGTGAGTGGCTCTGCGGGTCCGTGGAGCGTCCGCGGTTCATAGGCAATTAAAAAGTTCATTGGTTTTATTTTAGCAGGATTGGCTGGTTGGCTAACCGTGGACCTGGACCTGGACCTGGACCTGGGCCCGACATTGGCTTCGATTGGGCTGCCAACTAACCAGAAGCACGAACGTTGCCATCTTCTAGCCCGGGGCAGTTTGCGAAGGACGCGACAGACTCCTTTAAAGCCTTTACCATTAGCATGTAAAGTGTAAACTAATGACTTTAATTTTGGTTGGCTCTGCAGCAGCGTGGGAACGGCTTGGAACAAACTCGATGGAAATGGAGACGGAGATAGAGATGGAGATGGAGATGGGGCAGATCGAAGTGGTTCACCGCTCAACTTCTATCTAAGAAGTTTATTAAAAAGAATCGCACAGAAGTTAGCAAACCCTTGGACCCATAAGTTTAACTTGAATCTGGCAAATATTAATTAGCCTTAGTGGTTGAGCTTTTAGTTTCCGTTACCAAGTTTGTCTGAGGGCCTCAGCGTGGTCCTGAGTTCTTTGGAACTGGTCCAGGGCAGCGTCTGCCTGGATGCTCTTATAAGTAAGCCATACGCAAAAACTCATTAACAACGACGCACCCGCCGCAAACGGACCTCAAAAAATAACAAAAACACCAACAACAGCAACAACAGCAACAGCAACAGCAACAACAACAACTAAGGCAACACAAATTAATGGAGTTTCATCATAATTTTTCTTTTTTAATTTTTTTTTTTTTTTTCGTTGCTGCTGTTGCTGTTTTTATTATTTATTATTTTTGCGAAATCTTAAAAAGCGAACGCGACTCGAGTCAAGTCAAGTCAAGTCTGCGGCAAATATAATTACGACTATCGCCTGGGCTCAACATCCATCCAGTATATACATATATACTGGGATGCGTGGCCAGGGTTTTATAGCTCGATTCGATGAAGTGCATTAAAGTGTCTTTTTATTGTGCGGCAATCCCTGCCGAAGCCAAGCCAATACATGCTTGTAATTTACAAAAAATCCTTAAGTTTGCCCACATCACTTCAACTTCTGCCCCCTTCGCCGCATATTATCAGTTAATTTGTGCCCGATTTGAGTTGGGGTCTTCTGCGGGGCAGTTTTAGGACCACGTACGCCCACTCGGACCGTCTAAAATGTCATGATTAACTGACCGCTCATTAAGACCATATGGAGGTCTCTTTTCGTTGTTTTCCATTTGCGGGGGAATGCCACCCCGTCCCCATCCACGTTGTTTTCTTCACCTCTTCGCCCAGAGCTTTGAGCAACCCTCAATGGGGTCACATTTAATGTGTCTCATATTGCAATTTATTTGAACTGGAACCCTGGCTGCCGCGGGTGAAGTGGGTGGCGAGTGCGGACTTTGACATGGTTGGTGCTTAAGTGCCGTCTGCAAGTAATTGGGGTTGAATATAATTTTCTATGTTGTATCAAGTATAACACCAGTCGGTCGGCAAGGCGTGAGTGAATCAAGCTCAAAGGACACCGCAGTCAACAGACTCTTCCACCGAAGGAATTTCACAGCACACTCTGATTTCTTAATCAACTCAGAATCCGATATAGTATTAACATGTCGGCATGTTCCGGTCGGGTCTGCACTGCTCGTTAATTATTTTAATTATTATTTTCTATCGCAAAGCACTGAACTTGTATAATTGCCAATCTTATTATTTACAAATTGTATTTTTGTAATTCTATATATATTTTTGCAATACCCTGTAAATATGTTTTTAAAGATGGATGTGAAATATTCTTCAACGTTCTGTGTTTCATGAGAGCCCAGATATTTTTCTTGCAGAACGGGTTTGGGTTTGCTGATCAAGAAACAAAATAAAAATTCGCCCACTTTTGCACACACTCTGTTTTCAGCACTGTACATAATTTTGAGCATATTCTTCTGTTCATCGAATATCGCCCATCGTTTACCGATTTCACACTTAGAGCCTGCTTAAAACGTCATAATCTTCGGATGCCTATTAAATATTGAGTATAACAGCAATTGCAACTGCAACAGCAACTGCAACGGAAACAGTAAAAGCCACAGCACTAGCCACAGCCCTCACGGCAACAAATTAATCGCGTCATTAGCTAACAACAAAAACAGCAATTTGGCAATTTAGCCCGTTCATTGTTGAACCTGAAACAAAAACATTAGGTTGAGGGTTTCGCTGTTCGTTGCTGTTGCTGTTGTTAGTTGTTGCAGCCAATTGGCGAACATTGTTGTTATTGGTGTTGCGTATTTAAGGACCAAAGTGCTGAAAGGTTCGTCGCTCAAAGTTGAGGGGAAAAGCCATTCAATACAAAACTCAACTACCCTTAAACAAGTCGCAACTAAACTCGAAGTAAACAGGTATATTTGAAAGCTCGCAATTTTCAAATATTCGCACGTTTTTCAACCCACACAAGCACATGCAATTCAAAGTAAACATTTTGTGTTCTTTGTAGAATTTTTTGTTAATTTTAACTGCTTAGATTTGGCATGCAAATGTCTAAAAAGAAAACTATTCTTGACCTTTGTATGCTTGACAAAATTATTAATAATCCATCAGTTCAAAGTTCTCGAAAAATATACATCATACAGATGGATGATGCATCACTAAATGCTACAGGTAAGGATCTAGACAATATATTCAGCCACGCCCACTCCCGTCAGACAAAAATACAGTTTTAAGTTATTACACTGTAAGTATAATTTAGTCAGTTACACCCGATTGCAAAGTTCCCACATAACTTTGGTGAGCAAATAGACGGGCTGATAGTTTATATATATTTTATGATATTATCTCAAAATGAAGACACCTGAAATTTGATGACAGTTCAGGTCTTATCAGACAGCACTGACTTATTGTTTATTGATCATGCTTAGCGATCAGAGTGCTGGTGAACAGCCCTATTAAAATGATCGATTTGGACGATGCCAACGGCTGGGTAAAATACAAATTTTCCAGCCTGATCGGGTATATGCATGCATTTAATGCATTCTTTTTTTTGGCGCATGCTAAACAAAATTAACATTTCTGATACTTTTTAGTTGAAAGCCTAATTTTAACAAACATCAACTCAACAAGATAAAATCTTTGGTTTATTCTGTTTATAGTGAAAAACAAACTTATACGCCGCGAGCTGTCGATGCTCATGTCGATGGTCAGGTCAGGCAATCATGATTGCGACTGCGACTGGTTCTTGGACTGGAACCGAGAAGGGAAGTGGGACTGGAGCTGGAGCTGCGCCTGTTGTGCTGCCCGATCCACTCACTTGGACAGCTCGACAAGTTAGTCAAGTCAAGTCAAGTCAAGTCAATTCAAGTCAATTCGAGCCACTCTCTTAGCCGTTTTTCAAGCAGCTTTTGCTATAGCGTGTGTCTGTCTGAGTGTGTGTGTGTGTGTGTGTGTGTGTGTGTGTGTGTGTGTGTGTGTGGGTAAACGATTTTTGTACATATTTGCTTACTTACGAATGTGTAGGTTGTATGTCTTTATTAGCATAATAAGGTTGATTGAAAGCAAGTTGATATTGATATTTATGGCGCGCCACTTTATTGATTTACAGTTGTATTAGCAAACGATAGGTCAACCTATTTATATATAAAGTCACCACGTTCAGAATTACTGAGAACACTTTTAACTCAAACTGATTGCGATGACAAACCGACTGATTACTGATCGTAAGAGCTCGTCGTTAAATTTTATGACGTAATTGCACACTACGACTGAGCTTTGAAAAACTACCTCCGATACGATCATTCGATCATGCGATCACTCATTTTACTATTCTGTTATCTGATTTTTAAAAGTGACCAACTGAAAATCGATTAAATGAAGTTGTGTCTTTATCAGTGACAAACAGTACAAGTTTTCTCTGACCCAATTCAATTCAATTTTTTAAGATTGTCTATATAAATCATATAAAGTTGAAGAAATTTCAATACTAGAAACACAAAAAACTTCTCAATCGATTTTCACAGTTTTAGGGCTAAACGAACAAAATCCTCTTCAGATGGATGATCGATAAACTGTGCGTTCCTTACATCTGATTGTAATATTATTAAGTGTTTTACAGGATTTAATTTTTTTTTATATTTTTTGATTATTTAAAATAATACTTGAGCACTTAGTTAGCTGAAGCGATCGATCATTTCCGCTATCTGATGTTTTTGTTGCTTGTTTGTTGTGTTGACTGTACATGGTGAATGAAAAGCGGATACGCACGGCTCAATGCCGCTAAATGATTCAATTTGCGCAGTAGGAGACGAAGGTCAAAGTGCAAGGATAAAAATGCCGCTGATGGTGCGCCAGCCGCCGCAGCCGCATCGAAAAATGAACGGAGAATAATGAAAAGAAGCAGGAGGTAACTGCCAAATGGCAGCGCATTTGATGGATGGCTTGGGATCAAATCGGCTGTTGGGATTGGACGGGGATGCTGTGAGCCCGTGAAGCTGTGAGAAGGGAAATTAGCTGGCTGGCAGGCGACAGGCAGGCAGCCAGCCCAGTGAGCACTGAGAGCCATTTAAGTTCCCTGGGCGGCCACCCTATGTTAAGCCGCCTCAGCCAAATGTGCAATTTTGTAACAAATTAGCGAGGTATCACAGCCAAGCGGACAAGCGGACAAACACACACACACACACACACACACGAATGAAGAGGCCCTTTGTTTAATGAAAAGTGCCGTTGTAATTATCACCGCAGGATATCCATCAGGTAACAAGCAAACGAGAGAGAGAGAGAGAGGGAGCGGGAGCAGAGGGTAACAAGAAGATCAGCCAAAATGAGCACTCGCTATACAGCAGAAATCCTTAGACTCAAAACTCATCCGCTTTACACACAAAACGAGGAATCCTTTAATGCGCCTGCAACGCAGACAAATAAACAAAATGCGTTGGCGAAACATCGCTCTTAATCTGGGGCTTAATGAGCTATTTCGATCAAGTACACACATTTTTGAATACCCTACTCGGCCATTATCCGCTGCCACTTGACCGGCAACAAAACCTGGCAACGTCTTAAATAAACAAATTGGCACTTGATTTTGAAACTATGGCAGAGTTTGCAGGGGCCTAAAACAACATCAGAGAGACAAAGGGAACCGTTTCGCCAGCAATCCGTTTGCCTAATTCGAGTTCGCAATTCCAGCAAATAATGAATTGGCAAGAAGCCAAAAATCGCAAAAACGTTTTTCGCCTGAACTTTCGCTGGCCAGGCGCAGACACACTTAAAAGCTAGTTTCCTGCACATCATACATTGGAATTGTTGCAGTTTTTGCATTTGGGCTCCCGTTATCATTAAATCCACGCGAAAGTGTTCTAATTGCAAAACTTTTGCCACCAGCCAGAAGCCAGGCAGCGAGGCAGGCAGGCAATGTTTTTCTTCTTTTTTTGTTTTTTTTGTACCATTGCTGTTGCCGTGTTTGGGGAGAACTCTGCACGGCGCACTCCGTGGTAATTGCAAATTGTTGTGATATGCAGCTGCAGCCCCTCGAATGCCGGCAAATAAAAACAGTCCGCACCTCACCCGGACCGAGCAATCGGGGTCCGGCTCTGGGTATAACTCGTTCTTAAGTTGATGGTCGCTTTTAATTAAAAGTAACAAGTATTAAATAAGTGGCAGGGCGACCGAGCACGCCACGCAAACCCCAGCCCAGCCCAGCCCAGCCCAGCCAAAGGTGTCATCCGTCACCTCCCTGAGCGACAATTTGCATAAGCTATTCAAGAAATGGATATCCACTAGGAATTTCAATAAAACATTTAATAAAATAATCTTTAAAAAAATTATGTATATGCACTCAGAAATTGTGACGCAACATTTTGGTTACACCCACTTGGGTCGTGGCAAATTATAAAAATCTATATTTGCCACAATTGGCGCGCTGAGTCATCACATATAATAGGAAAGCAAACTCGCAGGATCGATCGAAAATGGCGCAAAATCAATATTTCCCAAGGTTGCAGCTGAGAGGTGAAAAGAATCGGGAAAAACGGTTGTCGAATGCTTTTAGCTGTGTACTTGCATTAATATTGATTTAAATATATTTA
>SCDT01001535.1:14730-54940 GCA_004143765.1 Drosophila melanica
TTATTTATGTAATTGTATTTTCATTCAAACTATTTTCAGTTTAAATTAATATAGTTTTCAAAGCACGAAATCGATAAATATCGATTTTTCATGTGGTTTATTTAAGATAATAAGAGTCATTAAATTTAGGTATGTTCGTGCTTGTTAGTACAGAGTATCTAAAAATCTGACAGTTTCGACAGTTTTCGATTTATTTTTCTTATGCAACTTTCGAAAACACATTAATTCTGCTTTTAAGAATTAAATAAGTCGACGCTGTGAAAGAAGCGATTTGTTAATTAAATAATTTTATATTCTATAAAATTGCATTTTGGCTTTATTCGTTTAGTTTTTTTTCGCAAAAATTTGTCTAATGCATTTGTCTCATGTTTGAGCCCAATACCCATTTGGGGTAGTCCATTCAGTTCGTTGCGTGACTGCAGTCATGATATATTCCCATAAATCAACAGTAAAGCTATCAAATTGTTATTATTTTCGCTCCTATTTACCAGCGTTATTAATTAAGTCGATACGCATCAAGGTTGTTCCTGAATTTGTATACGAGTATTTACCAAATCATAGATGGGTTCACTTTACACTGCAAATAGGCAAAGTAACACAAAGGAAAACAAAAGTGCACTTCGTGACATTCGCCTATAAATTCGTATCTCATTTGTCACACCGACTCCTCCTTTCTGTGGCTAACCATCAGGTGTATAAAAGCATATAAAAAGCGCGACAATTTGTTTTCGGACAAAAGATGAAACAGCAGCAGCAACTGCAGTAGCACCTCTAAAATAAACTAAAAGCGGAAAGGAATCTCTTTATACCTGGATATTCAAATCAATTTTTTTGCTTTTTTGTTTTGTGTTTTTGTTTTGACCGCTTGCCGGATCCGGCTCCGCCTCCGCCTTCGCCAGTTATAAGTTGCTGATAAATTGCAAAATTCTGCATCATAAAACCAGTAACTGCTGCTGCTGCTGTTGCGACAGTGGCAGTGACAGTGACAGCAACAGAGGCAACAACAGACACGCGGTGTCCGTCTGTTCCACTTTCCGTTGATTTAAGCATATGCATATAAAAATTCAAGCTCGAACTCCAACTCCAACTCCAACTCGCGAACTCGCGCTCTCTTGCAGTCGGCAGTCTCAGATTAGGATTCGCGTCCCGCTGCGAGCTGTCCGGCAACTTTGGCCAGCAGAAGAGCAGAGAACGATCTGAATGTGGATTGTTTTCGGTGTCTCTGTCTTTATCTCGGGTGTTTTTCTTGTTCTTCGTTGTCTTTTTGGTTTTGCCACAGCCTCTAGTTTATTCTCTCGGGGCTGGAGTCTTTTGCATATTCATTTGGCGAGGTTGTCGGCAGAACACCGGTAGCCAATTACCTGGCAGTTAAGGTTGCACCAATTCGCTTAATAATAAATAATGAAACACATGCAACTGTGCATAAGGAGCGTCAGCGAACTCGACAAGCCGCCAACTTGACTTATTGATTTATAAATGTTGTAAAAATAATATTTTATGCGCGATTGGATTCGTTTTAATACTCTGCCCGCAAACAGTCACAATTTCTTCTGAAATCACTGAAATTCGCTTTTCACATTGTGAACGTGTTTAATTGAACCATTCGTGCCGGGCAAGGCCGGGTACTGGCCGCGTGTAAATAATACAAATGTGTGGCATATTGTGACTCGGACTGTGACAAGTTGTTGCCGTGGTGTTTCTATTGTTGTACTATTGAGCATTTAATTGCTTATTAACAAAACAGAAAAACACCGCACAGCAAACAGTAAAGCGCGATAGACAACATCAATTAATCGGTGGGCAACAACAACAACATTAGTATAGGTGTATGGGTATATTATAAAAAACGAGCCAAAAATGCCGCCATTAATAACGATAATTTCTGATTGAATTCCGCACACGACAGCCAACAGCACGAACAACCAAAAATTGCCAATAAAACATTGTATGAAAAATAAAAAAAAATAAAAAAAAAATAAAATGCATATTGTTGATGTTGCTGGGTGTTGTCGGCAGCAAAATCGTGTATATCATTTCATTTAAGCTAAAAATGTTTTGAGCAGTTAACAAGATCCTCCATAATTATGAGCAACTATTCAGAGCTCCCCCGCCCCACCTCGATAATGATCGCACAGCCGCACGGCCGTCGAAGCAAAAGGCTATAACAGACTTTTACCCAATGCATTGGCCATAAAGTCATCGTTGCCGGTGCTTTCTATAATCAGCATTTTTAGGCGCAAAGTAGAAAATTACAACTTGCACACACGCTAACGTTAATGTAAACAGTGCCCCCAAGAGTAGAAATTCGAGACCGTCGAATTAAGACTCGAACCTAGAGAGCCAGACCGAAACCTTTGGCCGGGTACCATACCAACAAAAAAAAAACAAAAACAAAAAAGAAAAAAAAAATTACCGTCAATTTTCAGGCAACAACGTTTAGGTTTTCGGTTTGGTTTTTGGCTGCTGATGCCTATTCGGATGCTTATGCCGCCTCGCTGCATCTATCCATTCAGTCTGGAGGTTATGTTCTCAGCTTTTTTTCGAAGGCATTTAACGGCTCTGCAGTCGGGCTGACGAATGTGGGAACATAGCTGGCGACGAAATTTTTCACATATTTTTCGAATTTCATTCTCCGTAATCGCTAAAATTAAACAAGTAAAAGTGCTCTGATCGGGAGTTCCGAATTCAGGGATACTCTGTATCAAATATATACAAAGAAACCAGATAGAAACACGGTATGAAAACGTGTTTTTTATTATGGTCAAGGACTTTATGAAATATAACTTAAATTATATAGTTTCTTTTATAATATTTAAATATTTTTCGTTTTCCCAAATTTCAATTAAATTTGTATTATTTTTTAGATAGAATTATCTTGATTATAGTGCTGGCTAGAGGATATTTTTCTTGATCGTAGAGCTAGCAACAGACTCTGATCAATCTTATCTGCAGGGTAAGCAGCAGCTCTTGTTGCCGATGTGATTGCCAGGCAAATTTGTCATGTCAACGAGAGCAGCAACAATTGCTGTCAGGGAAACTTAACAGACAACTCGGTGGCTCAAAGGTTATGCTGCGATTTTCATCAATGGCAAACCATTGAGAAAATGCTGCGCCGGAATTTCATTCATTGCAAACAATTTGCTGCTGCACTGCGCTGTTGCTGCAGTGGCAATTGGGGCTGCTGCATTAGCTATTTGCATGCAACTTATTTGTCAAACGGGCAACCGACAAAAACAACAACGAAAAAAAGAAATACGAAAACACAAAAAAAAAAAATATTTACGTACACGTTTCAATTGAGAAATTGCCGTATGGCAGTTGCTGCCAACCGCATCAGGAAGCAGAACGGCGACAGCGGCAACATGGCAGCAACTTCTTTGGCACCCTGGCAACAAAACGCAACTTGGCTTGCGGCCAATTGTGGGCGTTGCACAAAATTTCGTTGCGTTTCAATTGCATTTGGTGCATATTTTGTCGCCGTCATTTGAAAATAGCGCGCATAAATACGCATGCCTCAATAGATTTTGGCACGCAAGCAACAACTACAACAACAACAGCAGCAACAGCAGCAACAACAACAATATTCACTGGGCCCCTATCATCAGAAAACTCGCTGGCAATTTTTGTCGTTACCAAAGTGCCTTTAAAATGAAATTGAAACTAAAAAAACGAGTTTGAGCGCTGTTGCTATTGCTGTTGGGGTGTTGTTGTTGCTGTGGAGTTGCCTTGCAGCTTTGGGTCCAGCTTCGTGCCGTGGCAAATCAATCAATTTACTTGGCTATCTTGGCATATTTTTGTTGTTGTTAATGTTGTTGTTGTTGTTGTTGTTGTGGATAATCGGTGAGCTTCATCAGGCCACAAACATGAAACATGAACATCATCAACGCCATTTCAACGCGCGCCTTGTGCAAAGTTAAAAACCCAATTTCGGGCGTAAGACTCGTCCTGAATCGACTCGATTCGAGTCAAGTCGAGTCGACTTCGACTTCGACTTCAACTTCGGCTTCAGCTCAAAGTTGGACTCCACAGCACAACGTGGCCTAAAATAAAGGCATATAAACTATACGCTTGCTTGGTGGTAATCACTGCACATACATCTTAAGCAGCAGGCGTAACAGCAACAGCAAACAGCAAACAGCAAACAGCAACAGCAACAAGAACAACAGCAACACCAAAGGCAAGGCGACTTATGTTGTTGCCATGTCGCTGGAGTTTCGCTCGCTGCGATGCACGAATCGCTTGCGGGTTTGGCAACATCTACCAGAGATGCTGTTGCTGTTGCTGTCGCTGTAGCTGTTGCTGTTGCCGGCGTTGATAATGCGCCCGATCTGACCTTATGAGTACGCTCAGACATTAGATTTTAACTTGGCAAGTCATACCGTACACCTGTCTAAACTGTATTCATTGCCAAAGTATTGTTAACTTAAATGCTGTTCGAACATTTGATTTGGCAGCGAGAGTGAAGTCAACTTCAATCGCACGCAACTGTGCCACCACAAAAAGGCCGCAGCAACGACCGCGACAGTAAAAAAAAAAGCAAAAACAAAAAACAACATTTTTACTAGCTATGAAAAATGAGGCAAATGCAATGCGGCAGCCACCAAGTGTTTTTGCACGCATTCGTCAATTTAGCATGCCATCAAACATCCTTTTATTTATTTTTTTGACAACTGCCGCCGTTGCGGCTGCCTAACGAACGGAGGAACGAATGTCATGCCACATGGCTGCCTGGCAGCCATTTGCATGCCTCGCTAGAATGCAACGCGGCGTTCCTCCGAGTGCAGCACAAGCCGCAATCTCCGCAGAAGCCGCATTAGCTGCGGCAATAGCGTCGGCGTTGAGCATGGCTTCACTCGACAGCGCGAGTGACTAACGAGTTCATCATTAAATGATTTTAACGACTTCATTTAATGTGTAACACAATATTTACAACTGCCGCCGCTGTCGTCGACGCGGTGACAGCAGCGCTGTCGCCGGGCAGGCTACAACAACAGCGCCGAAGGCAATAAACTAGGAAGTGGGTCACCTCGCGTCATCTTCATTGTCCGACCGGAAATCGGAAGTTTATCTTATAAAACCAAATGACATGTACAAGTTCTTATTATAAGTCTTTCAGCTTAAACAAAAAAATATCCATTTTAAATATAAGCTTTACACGTATGTGATAAAAACATTTCTACACGAGGTAACAAACTAGTGGCGAAAGCATAAGCCACAAAATTTCTGTTATCAAATTTGTTTTATTTCCAGGCTACAATCTAGTGGCGAAAGTAAATTAATTTGTGAGAATTAAGTATTTAATTTAATATATAGATATTTAAAATAAACACATTTATAATCTTAAATTTTTTGACGAATACTTCAATTTGATATATGAAAAATTCAAAATGAAGTGAATCATGCAAGTTTTTGCTTTGGTCGTTCTTTATTTAACCTGATTCTAAACTGTGGACTTTGAAATAATAATAAACTTAATTTGCCTCATACATTGTTTTTGAAATTACCTAAGCCCAACAAATATTAACAACGCAGCAAAGCATTCACAGTTAATAAATAAAGAGTATGAATTATTTGTACGTTTTCTGGCTTTGACATTTGTGAAATATTTTCTGCCATGTACGTACGTGCATAGATATTCAGGAAAAAACTAACATTAAACTGGGAAACACTTTTACAGCCAACAGCGGCGCTCATTTTCTGCCAGCCGTCTTCTATTCTATTATATACGACATTCGGCCTGGCTCTGGTTCTGTTGTCAGTCAGCACTTGCCAGAAATATGGCCACATAAAAAATATGTGAAATGTACAGCGAAGCACTTAAATAAATCCATAAGCGGCCGACTGGTAGACTGTCAGGCCCCAGCATCCGTCCAGCAGGACATGGCTAACACCGAGGCACCGTTAAGACATCTAAGCCGACTAAGCAACTAAGCCCCGGCGTTTTAGCAAAGCCCGCAACTTACGGGCAAATGAACAAAGGCACACCGTAAACACAATAGCGGCAACAAAACCAAATCCGTTATGCCAAACAAACTGCATCACAGAGACACAATGACACCTACAATGCACATTGTGAGTGCATTGTCTGTCATGTAGGTCGCCTGAGCCGCTTAACAGATTCTCAAATCCCCTTGAATAGGAGCCAGACGGAGGCAAGTCAAAACAAACATAGCACATAGCTTGATCTCCCTCTCTCTGTCTCTCTCGCTCTCGCTCGCTCGCTCGATCTGTAGGCTTTAAAATTGTGCAAAAATATAATATATAAAAATATATGCAAATAATGATAAATGAAATTGAAACGAATGTTTTATTATATTCCCCTTCACGACTCCTTGTATTCATATTGAGTATGCTCCTAAAGGACTTAAGATACCCAAACGGTTCTACGTTTGGGACCCTCACCCCGAGCCAGAGCCGCCAGCCAGCGCCCATCTTATATTGCTCTCGATTTTATATTGATTACATACCAAAAACCTGCGACTGCGCCTTTTCGGTATGATTATCACAATTATCTGTAATTTAGACCATAAATCATTTCATTCTCCAGCAAACTTTAAACGTAACCCAATCTTCCGTAGTTGTTAATGTTGCAGTTGCCTTTTTTTCATCCATCGAGTTATACAACGAATAGATACATACAAACATACATATAAATAAATAAATTTACTGGCTGGCTAACTGAGCAGCATGGCCGAGCTGCCTTGATTTTAGCTGTATAAGGAACTTGTTAACCGTCGCCGTCGCCGTCGCCGTCGCTGACGTCGTCGCCGTCGCCATCGCCATTGCTGTCACCAACTCGAAAAGCAAATTTACAGCACGATCAAACAATTCAAAAAAAAAAGACAACGCTGTTTCGCGTTTGGCGTCTGGCAATTGATTGCCCGAGTCGGTGCTCAACGTGGATCGATGGCGATTTTGTAGAGGTGTCCAGTTTAGTTGGTCCACAAGCAGCTTTTGGAGCTGCCAAACGTTCAAATTGATTAACTCATGAACCTGCATTCAAATCAACGCTGACAAACGTTTTGACTTCGCGTCAACAAAATTTATAACAAGCCGTTGCCGTTGCTGTTGCTGTTGCCGTTGCTGTTGCAGTTGTGGTTGCATTAAGCTTTAGCGTGCTCAATCGTCGCGAGGGTTCCTTGCACAGCCAACATGAAAATTGCCAGCATAACGAAATGAAGACCTCACTTTGAGGTTCCCTCGGCATCTGCTTGTGGCTCGGACAATTTCGGCACGGTTTTCAAGAAACCAAAAAAAAAAGAATAATAACTAAAAATAATAAAGTACAAATGTTGCCAAAATCCAGCCAAGGTCAAAGTTTCTTAACATGAAACCAACTTTTTTTCGCATTTTTTATGCTCTGTTCAGAACATTACAAAGAGTATATTGGTGTTGACTTGGCATATATCATTCTTATTCCCACTTTGAATACATTTTGGAGGTTTCTTCAAATCTAAAAACTTGTAATCTCTACAGTTACATATTTTTTTAATCCAAAAACAAATTCCAGCAATTGTGAGGATTACTTTGCCTATAACATCTGAACATCATATCGCCAATATCGAATTTATCTTCAAAATATAAAATATTTGATTATTGTTATTTTCTTTTATTTTGTTTTCGAAATCTGATCTGATGAGCATGCTTTACGCTAATTTTATAATTAAATTTCTATGCACTCAACAATAATTGCTTCGTATTAAGCAACAAATAGATTTGAATACTTGCACGTTTCTGGTGAAGCTAAACTGAGTGTTTTGATGCCAATGATGACATAATAAATGTTAAAACGCTTACTAAAGTGCGAGCTGGGGTTGAGGGCGTAGCCGATGGCTTTTTATCGCCTGTCAGCGAATGTCGCCAATTAACATTTCGTTGTCAGGCAAAATGAGTGTAGAAAATGTGTAACAGCCATTGCCGGAACTAAGGTGCGACGCACAGTGTACTGACGCAGGGCAAGGGGCAGGGGTCAAGCTGTGCGTTTCCCGCTTTCCAGGTGTGTGTGTGTGCGAGAGTGTGGGACAGGTTCCTAAGTGAAAACCACTCGGGGCCCATTCAGAGTGTTTATAGTCGTAGGTACTTGCATTATTAGACGCACACGTCGTCGACTAAGTCGCCAGTTAATTAAAGCGCACTCAGCACATTTCCATACCCTGTACAGACAGAAAATAAATTGAAAAAGGTATAACGGCTTTCAAACATTTAAACTGTACATATATTCTTAGTCATAATTAATTGAAATATCATTCAAATAGAATATTTTAAATTGTCAAAATTTTGTTATGGTACAAGGTATGGCCCCAGTCGAGCACGCCCGACAACAGCACTGTTGCTTGTTTATTCCATTGTTATTGCCGCTGTTTGCAATTACTTAGCCAATATGCACTTGACTGACGGAGCCATTTAGCATATTTAGTCGATTTACTCTATTTCAATTTACAATAAAAATTCAAGCGAGTCAATTAAATGACAGAAAAATTACATACAATAAATAAATACGTGGAAATTAAATAGGCATTTTCAATTTAAATATTTAAATTAGAACAATTGCAATTTTCTTACTCTGTTGATAATATAATAAAGGGTATATAATACTTTGCTGTATATATTTTTAAACCATTTCAGCAAATCGGACAAACTTTATGCGCATATTATGTATATATATTGGGTATTCATGGCGACTACCAACTGTCTGCGCGATTGGCGATCTGACGTTCTGACTGACGGTGGTGACGTTTTTGGCGGTGGCAAGCATAACTGCAAGTCAGCGGCAGCGGCAGCGGCTCGAAAAGGCGACTGGGGGAAAACCAATTGAAAATGCTGGCAAGCGGCTTCTTTGAAGAGGCCCAGCGGAGACCTTGTAATGTGCTCTCGCTTCCACTGCACTGTATGTGTGTGCCTCTGTCCTTGTCGGGCATATTGTAACAAAGCCTGCGCTTGGCTTTTTAGCATCATCATGCCAACTAATTTTCTAAATGACGCAAGTTAATTGCGTTGGTCCAGCCTATTGTCAAAGGTGAAAACGAACAGACAGTCGCACAAAGCGAGGCGCATTCATTAAGCCAAATCATAGTAAGTAAGTATCTCGACCGGTGTGTAAAGAGGGGAAAAATTAAAAGAATGGCACTCCACATATGTACATAGGTCAGCCAGCCAACCTGATACAGAACTAACGCAGAATGCAAATCGCTGACAACAATATCCACTAATACTTGTAATAATATAAATAATTATAACAATTTTACGGCTCGAGTATTTCTATTATTTCGCTATCGCTGTGTAGGCGATAGAAATCTATTAAAAAAAAAATAAAGAAAGGATATTCACCCGACACGGCATCTGCTGTACTATTCGGGCAGTCAGGGCTACCGATGCCCTACCGATGAGCGACGCCCTGGCGCCTAGCCGAGTCGAGAACACAACAAATTAGTCAATGACGCGGCGATATTGCTCCAGCTGGCTCACAGCTTACAGCGCCGGCCTCACTGTGTGTGTATTTGTATTTTCATTAATATATTATTGCTTAATTTCTTTTGTTATGCTGATTATGCCGGCAGACATCGCCACACAAACGAGGCCCAAGCCCAGAGAGTGGCTCGGCTCAAGTCCAAGAGATGTTCATGGGAAAAACGGCAAGAGCATTCCATGATTTTTATAATTCAACAGCCGCATCTTGGGCGCGTACATATTTCAACAATCTCCTAAAGTTTTTTTTTTACCGCTGCTGCTGTTGCTGTTGCTGTTGCTGTTGCTGCTGTTGCTGCCTTGGCTGTCTGACTGTCTGAATGTTCGACTATCTGGCAGTCTGAAACACATGTTTTGTGCGTTGTTTCCAGCATAAATGTTAATTTCAGTTTGTCTTGGTAATTTATCATTTTTTTTTTTTTTTCATACTCTGTTCACCTAACGAAATAGAGTATATTGGTTTCGGGCAAACTCCAATCAAACAAGATTGATTATAGTCGCGTATATATCTGATTCAGAAAAGATTTAAGAGGCCAAAAGTTCTTACGATCGATATTTGCTAAAGCAACAGTACAAAGATCTGTGAACAGAGTATTGCTCAGTCGAGAGAAATGGTCTTAAGTCTTACGTGTTTGTTTTCATACCCTGCACGCATTGAAAATGGGTAAAATGAAAGGGTATAATGATTTCTTCAATCCGACAAAATATATTTTTGTATACCCTTGATCAGGATCAGTTAAATCGATTTGGCCATGTAAAAGATTAATAAATAAAATAAAACGAATACATTTCGGACAATCAATATAGCAATATATCATAGGAGGACAGCAGGGTATCTGCTGGTCGGGCACTGCCGATTGAATGACTCTAACTTGTTTTTTTTTTTGCGCTGCCTCTTGAAACGCTTTTAATTAAAACCCATGCGCATGTGTAACTTTCTTAAACAGAGCCTTAGATTAGAGCGCTCTCCTCGAATAGCAAAGCCGAAGTGGAGTCTAGCCGTATACAGAGGCAGCTTTGAACTTGGCCGACAGCACGTTTGTAAAATGATTGATGTGGTATTAACTTTAATAATCGCCTGTCCGCTCCATCAATATGCATATCGGGCCCGACTCGACGCCACAGCCAACCACCGACTTACTACGACTCCAGTTCCAGTTCTGGCTCCCCTTTGAGAGCATTCCGGTGTGCGGTGTGCTAATTGCACTGAAACCTATGACTTTTACTGGACACTTGACTGTGGCGTCATAAATGGTATAGGCACGGAAACAGAGTTACGAGCCATCTTAACAATTTTTCGCCTATTTGGCCGGATGCTTTATGGGCACTATTGGCGTTACTAATTCCATTAAAAGTGTCATGCAATTTGCCACGTCATGCGAGCTTAAAAGTTCATCAATTTGGCTAGACACGACAGATAACCCAAAATTTTGGGCTCATCAAACACAACTCAAGCTGTTGAAAACTAACGAGTCTGCAAATTTACCACAGCATATTCAGCTTAATAAAGTGTTTATGTCTATTCAAAATAATTGAAACTAGGTCGGACAAATATATTATTAGAATAATAATTATTAGTATTATTATTTATATTATTATTAAAAGTAAAAGTAGTATGATTTACATTGTAACTGTCAGCCGATTGGAAAATTGCATTAACAAAAATTACTTTATGTTGTAATGGCTTTTCATTTCCTTCACCAAAAAAATTTCCAAAAATAATTAAAATTCGAAAAACTTGTAATTTATATAAATAATTGAATAATAAACTGCATGCTATACATTCCGAGCTCCACATATCTATATTTCTCTAGCTCTTATCGTCTATGATAGGCGGATAGATGAACCTACATTATCTATCAGATTTACACAAATTATATTTGTCATCTACATATTGACGGTTAATGTTATTTGACTGATAGAAAGTCACAAAAGTCAAAGAGTCATTGTGTGTATCTGTATCTGAGATCTTGTAATATAATACACGCATCGAGTATAGATCAGTAGAAACGGATGAAAATCATTTCATCGTTAGCTTCACACCTCATGTGGCCCAACTGAACCCGAATAATTGATTTTAGGAGCGGCGGATACTTGAGAACCCACATAATTGGCATGTACTCATCCATCTGTATCTGTATCTGTATCTGTAGCTGAGTCCGTATCTGTGTATCTGCATCTGTGGCGTGCGTATCTCCTAAGCCGTAGCATGAAATTCGTTTGCACACAGACTGCACAGCGTTAAACAAGCCGCATCTAATCGATTTAGGAGCTGACTTTTACTCATACTCAGCCCGAGTCACAGACTCGTCAGCAGCACTACAGATACTTTCGGTTTTATCGGGGAGTCGCGTCTCTCGAGCACAGACAACAAAGGAATCCGGGCCCATCATGGGTGACTAAATATTCTCTCTTTTTCGCTGATGCTGCCAATGGGACGGTTCTTGTACCTGAATCTCTGAATTTTTGTTGCGAATTGGGATGGCGTTTAACGCAGTTTTGTTACCTTCCATTTCCATTGTACGGGTTTGTTTGTCAGTTTTTATTTGCCATTGTTAAGCCTAATGCCGTGCAAGTGGTTGATTTGCCACATATTCGCCTCGACATTGTTAACATTAATAAACACACACACACACACACACACACACACACGCACACACAGCTCATGTGTACACAAATACCTGGCAGATACAAGTTTGGTTTCAGGCGTTGACAACTATTCTAATGCATATGCAAATCTACATAAAAAGCTATTTGAACGAAGTTTCTTGACTGTTGTATGTATATAAAATACATAAAATGCGTTATGTATTTTCCCCTTATAATTTTTATGAATATAACACAATAAAACCTACAAAAGAGAGTAGGAAACTTACAAAAAAAAATTGTAAAGATGTTTTAAATATTCCAACTAGTCAAAAACTGGTCAAAATTACTATGAAAACATACAATTAAATAAAAAATAAGAAACGGGATATATGACCGCGTTTTTCTATAACAGATACAATAGAGTAGTACCCTGAAATGGTCAGCACTGAAGCTGAAATAAGGATAAACTAATATATTGACATGTACAATATATTTCACTTCTGTCATTTAATATTTATAATTTTTTATTCTATTCCATTAAAGGGACATTTTCACTATTTGCGTAACTCTAAAAATTTAGCGATCAACATTTTTAATGCGGGGTGTTTAAGATAAGGAGAGAACATGAAATATCTCCACACCTTCAACAATTTAATCCGCTGTTGCTTTGTTTTTAAAAAATCGAATATTGATTTTGGTTTGAAATATTTTGAAATCAAATATGAATGAATGAATAAGATATTTTTTAAATAAAAAGCAAAATGCTTATTACATAATTAAAGTGCCGCAATTTTTAGATTAAATACTGTACTGAAAATCGCATTGTGTACAAAATTCTTCAAATGTTTATTAATCTACACAAAGTTTGCATTCATCATTTTTGCTGATCATACATTTATTATGCATATAAATGTGTTAACTAACGATATGCGATATAAAATTCTTTGAAAAACAAATATGAGATTGGCGTGTAAACCTTTCGTAGTTGATTATTAAAATTATTAAAAGTTCGATGTGAATCTGTAAAATGTGGCGCAGCAGTTGAGATGCCATTTTTTTGGGAATTTGGGTTGCATTCAGCACTTACCGGATTTACTTGTGGTTTCTGCAAATGTGTCGCTATATTTGTAATGTTCATGCCTGCCATAGCCGGAATCTGTGAGCCGTATAGTTGACCGGCGGTCGGTGTCATGTCCGTAAGCATTTTAGCTGCAGCTGCTGCTGTTGCTGTTGTGTTCGTTGCTGATGGTGTTGTAATTTTAATGTGCGTTTTTTTGTTCCTTTTGTTTTTTGTTCTCTTTTGTTAAGATGTAAAGTTATATTACTCTAAAGAGAGCACAAAAACAATGTTGATTCTTGACCACTTGGCCTGGCTGTTATGAATGTACTTGATGCAGTTGTTGTTGCTGTTGCTGTTGCTGCTGTCTAGAAACACACAATGATTAAGCACAAAGAAACACGCGCGCTAGACGCAAACAATAAAAAATATGCAAGAAAAAGGATTTGTATAAGGACTCTAACTGCTCAAGAACACTTTTCACAATTAATTGAATTCAGTTGTTGCTATGGTTTCTTCTTTTTTTTTTTGCTGATGTTGTTTGAATTGTTTTGGTTTGATTTGGTTTACTTTTTCCGTCGGCTGCTACTTTCACCTGACTATGATTCTTTTTATAGCAAGAGTAACAGTCACAGAAGACAGGCACATCGATATTTGGCCCTCGCCAGATGAGGTCCCGTTTCCAAGCGGATTTAACCGCTATTGTCACTCTTACGGTTCCTGCTACCGACACTCGTTGTTGTTTTTGTTATTTTTTGACTTGTCAATTTGAATGAGCCGCGATCGCCGGTCGCTGATGCTTCACGATTCAGAACTGTCAGATTAATGCGCGGAGCGCAGGCGAAAAGTTTTGCATGGGCTGAACTGAAGTAAAACAATAAATCGCGCAGGCCAATAAGCAAAAAAAAAAAAAAAAAAAAAAAAAAAAAAAAAAAACTTAAAATTGTATATGATTGTTGCTGGATTTTGTTGTTGTTGTTATTGATATTGTTGTTGTTATTATTATTATTGTTGTTGGCTTTTTGTTGCTGTTATTCTTGTTGTTGTTGTTATTGTTGTTGCTGTTGTTTTTAATGTTGTTCGCAGAGGCGTCGGCGGCGACGTTGGCGACAAGGAGGCGTCTGCACTAACAAACAAAATGTATCCGCGCAAAAGTTTTTGGCGTCGTCGCTGATCGTTCAAAGGCTTGCAACTGTTTCACGCAAACAAAAAGCTTGGGCCCATTCTCGTGTAATCGTGACGGCGACTGCTACGTCAACGTCAGACGAAGGCGTTGTCGTCGTCGTCGTCGTCGTCGTCGTCGTTCAGCTAAAGCAGAGGGCGCGTCAAAACAAGTTGCCCGCTGACGCTGTGAGAGAGAACGCGATTTGCAATTGTTGTATTTGTGTGTTTCGCTTCAGCTGTGTGCGCTGGCAAACTGAGACAGCGACAGCGATAGCGATAGCGACAGCGACAGCGACGGCGAGAAATCCCAACCGTTGACGGTACGCTCTCTCTCGCAGTAAAAGCAGCGGCAAAAAACAACAGCAGCCATTCCCATTCATCATGACGCAGTTACTCATAACATTGGTGCAGCCTCGCCTGTTCCGTGCGCACAAAAGAGACAGCAACAAATGCAAGCCACCACCAAATTGCGAGCCAAGGCTGTGAGGATCATCACTGGCACTGGGTGCCGTTGCCGCCGTTGCCGTTGCCGTTGCTTGATGATGATGTATTAGCCAGCTGGCTAGTCGAGGGCGCTGCCGCTGCCGTTGCCGTTGCTCGCTGCTCGCTCCTCGCTGCTCGTTTTATTTCATTCCAGTTCATTCATAAATGCGAGCCAAGCACGCGCTCAAAACGAGTTTCGTTCGGCGACGCCCCGTTGCGTGCCTGCTGCGCGCCGACGCGATGGCAACGACCAATCCGAGCATTGTCTTATGCCTTGCTTGCCCAAACCTATAATTAGAGCAATGGCCGCTGTGCGAGCGAGATGGTCGTACGATTGCCACGCACGCTGACATTCTAGCGCACCTTGTCTCTCTTTCGCTCTCTTTCGCCCTCTCTATCTCTCTATGTGGCGCTTCCTGGCCCTTGTCCTCTCCCATTGAGAGCGTAACCCAAATTTCGAGCCCTTAGTCGCTGTCCGCAGTAGAAACACATCGCGTGGGAACGCTTAAATGTTGCACATTTTTTATCAAATGATTCCCACTTTTTATATAAGCCCAACAGCGACCACCGAAAACGGATAAAAGGGTTTGTGGGTTTCGGGTTTTTAATTTATTATATGCATTGTATAACACGAGCGTTAATTGAAACAAATATAAACGCTGCCGTGGGGTGCAACCGACTGCGCGATACTCTGTATACCTGACTTTAGATCAACCAGCAATTTTTTATATATTTTTTTTTAATTAAATTAAATTATTGTTCATACTTTAAGTGACATTTTCATATCCATTTGGATTATCAACTTTAATATCTTCAATAATGCCGAAATGAAACTAGGGCATCTGTTAGTCAGGCATACTCCACTGGAGCTTGCTTGCTCTGTTCTTATGCAAAATGTATTAAATATGCTTCAATTAAAAACAATTATTTTTGGCTTCTTGGAATTATTGATTTCAAAAGGCATCTCCGACCCCATAAAGTATATATGGCCTTGGTCAGCAACGACAGCCGCACCGATCTAGCAATGTGCGCTCTCAGTGATTATTAAAGATAGACATATTCAATATTCAATAATCAAATTCATAACGTTGAGGGAATCCAACGCTTCCGCACATTAAAGCTTATCTCAAATTATTCTCAGTTGATTCCCGTTTGTGTACACATATTTATAATATTTCATATTCCTAATACCTATGGCCCTTCGGCCCAAAATTAGCTAGTTCATAGTTGGGTTGGCCTAACATTTTTATAGACACTTCTGAATGGCATATTTGATACCTAAAAGTAAGTGTTGATTAAGTTGTGTGTTCCTTTTTTTTATTACATTTTAATTGTATTATATTAATTAAAATAAAGAGAATTGAGATAGAGAATTTATGAAAAGATTGTTTCGCTTGGTGAAAATAGCCTGCACTAACACCAAGCAGTTATATATACCCATTTTGGCTTATGTTCAGTATCTAATGGATAATCCAGAGGTTTGTGCCACGATATTTATTGAATCAGCATATTCGTCGTTTTAAATAACTTGTGGCTATATAGGAGCTGTGTTATATTAAAGTTTACCTCGTCATGTTTGCGAACAGGCCACATTGCCAGGTTGCGGATAAGCCTATAGGTTCAGTGTCCCTTTGACGAGCGATCCAGCCATCCAACCCTGTGGTTGTACGCTTCGTTTGTGGGCCTTTAGATAGCGACAGATTCAATGACCTCTTCTGTTCGGTTTACGGTTTACGGTTTACAGTTTCCGATTTACGGTTTACGGTTTACTGTGTGCTCGAGGCAAAGTACGGACACATGACCACAGCGCTGTTTGAATTCACGTATAATCAACATAATCCTGGATAACGCTCTGCTGCTTTATGTAAATAAATTATGGGTGTTCACACCTTGCATGGCGCCCATATATTCTTTTTGATTGTTTTATTGCGCTGCTGATGCAAGATTCGTCTGTGTTTTCAGGGGCTACATCATCTGAGAAGCCGATAATTTTTTGTATCAGTCGAAAGTTCCAGTCGCAGAAAGCCGTCATACATCATATTTCAGAGGAGCGGCAGTTTCATTTTCTTTTTATACGCTTTTCCATCGAGGGATGTTTTTCCTTTTTTGATTAATTTTTTCATAAGGCAAGGCAACCATATCAAACGGGAAAACGCAGAAAAGCGCTGGGTACAGGGTATCTGCTATTCGGGTACTTCCCTCTCTCTCTTGGGGTAGTTACACGGTGTTGGAAGAACAAGCAGACCCTGGCACGGCGTTGCGTCACCAATAAATTGCTGAGAGGACCCTCTTTCTTGAAGTGCGAGCGGGGAACACAATAGGGATTGGGACCTTGCGCGTATTCCGATTGTAAGTCGGACGAGTGGTAAATCGCTACTAGAGACTTGGAGGGTAGAATGGAACAAAGAAAACACGTGCTACATCATAATATCTAGCAGCAGTAACAGCGTTGTCCCTTTTGTTATCCACTCGTGATCAGAGGAGTGGTCAATTGCGAAGACGGTGCTGAGAAGAGACGAGGACGCTGTTTCTTGCATTGCAGGCTACTGTTTTGATATAAATGTGTTATTAATACACCCAAGAGCATAAATATAAAATATTTTATAAAAATTGTGTATTTAAATTTTTACAAAATATTTTCTATTTTCGGCTCCAATTTTTTAGCTTTTTATTATGTATAAATATAATGATTACCAAACTTGGCAAGAAAAGTATCCGTACATTGATATTATACTATATATAAATATTACATAATATGATATTCACATTCACAAATCACTCTATTTTTCAAGTACAACTGAATATTGTTGAACGCACTTTAAATATTTGCATTTCGCATTTTAGCTTTAAGCTCCAATGAACACTTTGGTCGGCATGTTTGCCATATTTAAATAGATTTCCTTAATAATTAAACAAACAGACGACCAGCACAATTTGTAGAAAGTGCCTCGACACTTTTGCTTCAGTTGTTTTGTGTTCAGGGGAGAAGAGGGAAGAGAGTACTTGTAATTGAGCCGCATCCACAGTGACAGCTGCTGCATTCAAAATCTGCATCGTTGCCTGCACACAAAAAATTCAACAGCAAACCAAAAAAAAAAATAAAAAAAATAAAAAAAATAAAAACATGCAACCCACTTTAGTTATTTTGCTTGAAAATGCAAAGTGAAGCCTGCTGCAAGCAAACTGAAACTCATAGCGTATTCCTTTAGCCTGAAGGCCTCCACTCGAGAGATTTTCTCAGATTAAGTTAACCCATTCCAGACATTGTCTGGTGCACACATCTCACGACAGGCGGCTGCAGTCCGCCCACAGCAACAACAACAGCAACAACAACAGCAACAGCAATAGCAACAGCAATAGCAACGGCAACATTTTAAGCGCCGGCTTCGAGCTGACATTAGGCAAGTTGCTGGCTTCGAGGTCCAAGGAAGGCCAACAAACTTCCTGTAACCGCACGGCAATTGGGGAGGTTGTAAAGCTGCGGTCAGTCTCATCAGCTGACCGACAACGAGCTGCCTTTAGAGGCTCCTCGGCATCCTTCCTTGGCCACCACCAGCCCACAGCTCCGGGAGAGAGTTGTGGGCGCCCCACTCGTGCGTGTGCGTCATCTTTATGTCGGCGAATCAACGTCGTCGTCGTCGTCGTCTACGCTGAACAGCTCCATCTCGTTCGCTCTCAGCGCTCAGCCCGTCAATTGGGGTCTCCGACACACGGTGGGTGTTTCGATGGGTGGCTCTTCGAGAGCCTCTGCTTATGGCTCGTATCCCAACCCTAATCCCGTGCCACAAAATCTCACGGCACACATCAGCCAACCACAGCAGCGGCTTTAACTTTAACAACTAACGGTACAGTCCCAATATAAATAGAAGTGCCACATAAAAGTCGAAACACTCAAAAAAATATATATTAAATAGATATTGGTATTCAATAAGATTTGGTATCGACTGATTATCTGAGCCTAGTACAAGTGCGATGTCCTTCAACAAGGATTTGTCTAGACGTGCTTTTTTGTTCGCCATCGAAGCTTCACTGTATGTCCGTGCCGCTCTTTTATGCGCATGCCATTATTTATGGCTTTACTTACAATTTCAATTATTCAATGCACGCACTGCTTCCTTCGGACCCGTCAGTGTCGATGCCAGCGATTTTTGCTATCCGGGACTTCAGGTTCAACTTCAGCTAAAAGCTAAAAGCTGGGCGTGGCCCGCATGTAGGGCATTTTGCCTGCGATGATTTGCACTTTCCTTTATGCTGGCTGTCAACAATTATAATGACACTCTTATTGTCAGCAATTTGTGCTTAATTAAACCATTTGCAATTTGCTACAGTTGTTTAACGAAAAGTCTCCCAATCAAAGGATACCTGGCCATACTTCTGCCCGACAACGCCCACATTGCGACCGCCTCAAATTGGACAATTTAACTTAAACGAGTTTTAATAAACATTTAATTTTATAATTGCTTTTATTTTATTAGGTTTTCTGCGTTCATTATTCCCCTCCCACACCCCCCAATTAGGCAGGTGCGGAAAACGATTTAACGAGTTCAAAAATTGCGGCAGCCAATTTAGGACTCTTTAAAGCGAAAAAGGGTTAATTGATTTTATGCAATGTGACGGACTTTGTACCGGTATTTGTTTGTTGTTGTGTTAAATTAAAGCTAGAGAATCGAAAATAGATATAAGATGTTTTATAACGCATTCACAGTTAAAAGAATATATATAAATAATAAAATATAAATTGACAATTTATGACACTGAAAAGCTCTTTTCAAACTTTGTCAACTTTTGTCAAAACTAAACCGATTTTCCCTATAAATTTAATTTACACTTTATTTGCATTGATGAAAATAAAATTGGTTGTCGAAAATGTCTGACAAAATTAACAAAAAAGTTTGGCTTGTTAAGCTGCCATATTTTATAATTACTTCCTCGAAAGATCGAGCGGAACAATTTTGTTTCGACAACGCCCACACCCGCCCCCACAAATTACAATAATCTGTATTTTCCCAACATGAGGCGCAAGTATTTTCGTTAGCGTTTCAGGCGCAAGTATTTTCGTTAGCGTTTCGTGTTTTATTATTAGAATTTGTTTGCAGTTTCGAACGATTGCGTAAATTTATTGTTGCATAACATACTGTTCATTTAGACAAAAAAAAGTTGCTAAGTTTTAAAAGTTGTAAATTTTGAATTTTTTAAAGTTGAGTCGATTTTATTAAAGATCAGTTTTAGCTGTTGCGCAGTTTCAAAACAATAAAAATATATAATTTAAAAAAAGTTTTAGGTGACAATCAGATAGTTTTATGCAAGTTTAATTTGCTTTTGCACTGCGCAAAGGAATAATTGTTTTGTGGAAGTCCTTAAATTACTCAAGAGGGTGGAGGCAGTACCGACCCCAAAAAGTCGGTACTTCAATCTACTCAAGTCGTTCATAATCAGGACTATACCCACTTAATAGAGTTGATGACGCCACCTTCGATATGTTGCACGAATTCGAGTGAATTTGTCGAGTTCGGGGTATAATAATATGTGGTTGCAAGCGTATTGTGTTGACTGGGCATAAAAAAGGGGAAAGTGCTACCTAAAACACCACATGAGGCAATAAAAGGCGCTGAATTTAAAATTCAACTTGAGGCAATTCTATGAAGCTAACACACACACACAATTGGAGTCAGTACGCAGTGCACTGAAAGCACCCGCCAATGTGGGCGTTGGCGGCAGCATTTGGGGTGCAATGGCCCAGGTTCAGGAGCGTACCCGAACCAGGTCATAAATGCGAACGTTAGCAAATGTGTTTAGCAGTGAGCTAGGTAAAAGTTGAAATCAAATAAAAATAACAATGCAGTAGCCAAAAGCAACAAACCAACCGCAATCCAAACGCAGCCGTCTGTTAAAGTGTGTAAGTTCTCATATAGTTGGGTACGTATATATATGTATATATATATCGAATTTGTATGCTAAAATATATCCAAATGTACATATATGTATTTATATGTGGATTCTTGTATGAATGGGTGTGCACAGACATACGAGTATTCTTTTTTCGAAAGGGGATTCCTTCTCTAAATTGCTAGGCAAGGGCGTGTCACAAAATCGTAAATCACTTTGAAGTGGGTCGTAGACGTCCAAGCGGCGTTCGAAACTTACGCCGATACAACAAACGGCAAGAACACAAACAGTTACAGACACTGGGCCATCGACCAGCGTCCACCAGCGTTTACCATTCACATCGACATCGACATCGACGTTGAAGTCCACGTTCACGTTCGCGTTCGCGTTAACGTTAACGTCCAGGGCCAGGGCCAGTTGAAGTTAAAGTTGGGCGACCGCTCGATGCCCCGCAGCGACAGGAAAAATCACGCTAGGCGCTGCTTGTCCTGACACACAGTAGCAATTATGTGTCTAAGCAACAACAACAGCAGCAGCAGCAGCACACTTAAAATCGATCGCAAATGCGAATTAATCAAAATAAAATTTGTGTGCATCATCATAAGGCGCTTAACGACCAACTCGGCTCAGTCGGAGTGAAAAATATATATTAAGTGCGAACCATCTTTTTTTTTTATCAAGCATTGATCTATCTTTGGTCCGCATGTCCTTAAATTAGAATGGAATATAATATATATATTTTATATTAAAGTTCATTTTCTCACTACCTATTTTCTTGATATCGATAAGTATCGATTTGCAGTCAAATTGAGCAAATTGTTACTTTATAAATTATTTCATTTTTTTTTTTGCTTATCATCCAACAATTCATTGAAGACATGCTTCACACTTTCTCATTACGAACAATGTGAAACTTCAGTTAGATTGAATATATTTTTAGCTAATTGAGCTATTAAAGCACCGCATCAGTGCCAACATATCGTGTTCGGGCTCTACATAAATCCCATGCTAAGACTGAGCTTACTTAATAATGACTACCTACCTTGATTACACACTCATTGCTGCTCTCTGCCACCGGCTTCGACTCTGACGCCGCCTGTGCCAAGTTGAGGGTGTTGCTGGCTGCTGCTGCGGCTGCTGCTGCTGCTGCTGCTGCTGTTGTTGCTGCTGCTGTTGTTGCTCTGGTCCAAACCTGTGTTTAAGCTGAAAAGGGTGCCAACATGCAGCAGCGGACTGCAATATGCGAGTACTCCACACGACGCGTCGCACACCCCAGTTACCACTCCTCAGAGCGAACGCCTCACCCCTCCTTCAATTCCCCTCCCGTCCCTTGCCTGCCCATCACTTCCCCACTTTGCTTCTCACTCCCTGGGCTTGTAGGTACGTGACGGCGCTTTTGCGGCTTCATTGCACTTAATTATTGTTATTTATTATTTTTATATTGTTTGATGAGATGTTCAGCAACATGTTGACGAAATGTCGAATTTATAAATTGTTTAAATCAACTGCTCGACTCGAGCTACGAGGATAGCCGTCCAGGATACCAGCGCGAGATGTACCTCTCACCTCTGTGCCTTATAATTGATCGATTGCAGCTCGAGGCCTTTAACAAAATTATCATAATTAGACTAAATGCTTAACCAGTCAATCAGCCTGGCAGCTACCGACTCCACCTCAACTCTTCCATTCTCTCTCTCTTTTTCGCTTCATCCCTGAATTTGATTTTGTCTTTGACCCACTCGCTCGCTCGCACTGTGCCAAACTGTTCGGTGGCAAAACAACGACCAACAAATTTTATTGATGGCGCCATCGATTTTCCGGCTCCTGCCCTTTGGCTCCTTGTCCCCTACTACCTTTATGCCAACCTTATTTTTGCCTGATTTAACGTTAACACCCAAATTTATATCCAAATTAGAAAAATAATAATTGCGTGATAATTGATAAAACCTAATATACACAACCACAAATCAATAAAAATCAAATCGAGCCAGCAATTTTAATATTATTTACCAGAGGTTTAATAAAACAATAAATACTCATTTGAAGAGAAAAAATAAATGAATAAAGCATGAATTTTATGTATTGCTCTTGTGTATAATTAATTATTGATAGACAGAATGTTCTGTCTCATACTCAATAATCCATTAGAGACAATAAATATTTAATTTCAATTTTTTCCAAACTATCGATAATCCGAAAATCGATAAAAAACCGACAGTTTTTACTCATGAAGATATGAATAAATAATAAAGAGAACGTGTATATTTTACCACAAGCAAATTACCAGCAAGCCGAAACCATTTTTGGATGTGTGTGCACACCCACATACATATACACACATTTGAGTAATATGCTGCTGTTTGCGATTGTAAAAGAGATATATAGCTACTTAATTATTAATTGAGTTGAATTTTGCCACACAAGTGTTACAATATAAAAGACATAAATATATATATATATATACATATATGTTGATATCTTTTTAAAGTAACTAGAATTCCGTTCAGTGGAACACCCATGCGCTAGCCTGCAGCCTGTATTTCAATGCTTGTTGCTAACTTTTATTGATTTACNTACACAAACCTACAAAATTGCTTATTACAGGATGCCCACATCTGGTTTTAAAAATTTCATTTGTCAGTGCTAAAAATAGCCAATCGATATTTGTGGTATATATAAACATTAACAGTTTTGTTAAAACTTTTATATATATTAAATATATATTTTTTAATAATTCGACAGCTTAAAAGATTTTATTAAAAATATTTGTTTTTTAATATTTACATAACTTGGAAACTGTCAGATTTTGTTTTTGTTGCTCAAAAATTTGCAACTCGGATTGTAAACAGCTTTTATTATATTTTAAGGAAGGAACTTGAAAATAGTTTGGTGTCTTTGTCTCACACATCTGTTTTTCACTTTGCCTTATCCACACAATTAATTATTATGCTCAACAGTGCCAAAAGTCGGCAAAGGACTAGGACTGCGACTGAGTCTGGAGCTGAAGCTGAAGCTGAAGCTGGAGTTGAAGCTGGAGTTGGAGTTGGAGCTCAACTCCAAGAAGTAAGCGCGAGCCCAAGCCCAGATTGGGAACGGCAACTGAAACATTTTTCATCTTACAGTACAACCTGTAATTATCATTCGATACAAATCGAAAACGAAAGACACCAAAATTTATTATTATGAATTAATAAATTTTATTTTGTTTGCCGCCGTTACCAGCTCTCGAAAGCGGACTAAACCTTCCATCCAGCCGCATACATTTTTTATATTTTTTCCTTTGCTTTTTCCTGTTGCACCAACAATTTCAGTGCTGAAATTATTTTATTATTATTTCATGTGTTTTTTTTTCTGTTCATTGTGTTTTGTTATCGTTGTTGTTGCCCGTTGTTTTGTAGTTTGCTTTTGCAGTCTGACAAGACGCATATATCTTAGGCATTATCTTGTCATACGATCAGCCGGTAAAAATTATTATAAATATGAAAACATTTTTGCTAACGTATGCGGCCGAATTAACTGAAAACGAAAAGAAACAAAAGCTATCTTGGACTGCTTCAAGATGGCAAAGTCCCAACGACGCATCGTAGCCCAACTACTTATTAATATTATTACTGCCACTAAGAACAAGAGTCCCGACTACGCAACACTCTGTTCACAGCATAATTACAGCTTACCACCATATTTGATAATTGTCCTCTTTGTGCTGTAACCTCAAGGAAGTGACAACAAAAATTTTCATTCTTGCTATTTGTGCGGGCAGAAGACGCAAATTTTTAGTCCGATTTTTAAAGGATATTATCTGAGTGAACTACCTTATTTCTGCGGATACAACTTCAAAGATTATGATAAACATTTTCGACAAGTGCACTTGCCCACTTTAATGGGACCCATTAATATTAATCCGAAATGAGCATATTTTTGGCATCGGATCAGAAAATCTTGTTGGTGCGTCGATATATCGAAGAAAATATTATTGAGTTAAAATTGGGAAAAAAAACCTTTCTTACAAAATATTAAATGGGTATAAGGATTATACGTAACAAGAAAGGGAAAGGGAGATAAAAAGAGAGATAGAAAGAGAGAGAGAGAGAGAGAGAAATAGAGAGAGAGAGAGAGAGAGAGAGAGAGAGAGAGAGATAAAGAAAGAGAGAGAAAGAGATAGAGAGATATAGAAAGAGAGAGATAGAGAGAGGGACAAAGTAATAGTAAGTAAAAAAGCGAAAGGATAAGCCAGCCGAGAGATATGAAAGAGAGTCCGATATAAGATAAAAGAAAGTATTTGCCTAAAGAGAGAGAGAGATTGAAAACAAAAGAAAGCGAGTGAGAGTGCGCCACAAAGAAACTTTCCAAATATTACTTTTAAGCATGCACACAAACTACTGAAAATACCACTGCAGGGGTTACTTGAATTCATGAGAATCGCGTAGAGGGGCCGAAATTGCCTTGCTAGATAATAAACATAAAGCCACAAAACTAAAGAATTCTTGAATAACTTTTCTTCAATTAGTTAACAGCTTTTTTAAATTGTACAGGACGCAAAGCTATCATACAATATTATTCATATGTATATGTGTATATATAGCTTCTGCTGTTTGTTTGCAAGGCTAGTTAGTATCTTAATATCTCTAACATCGAAAGTGTCTGACAAGGTTATTATCTTATTATCTTCAAATAGATCAAAAAATGGAAAAATTTACAAGCTTTCCCTCAGAAAGGTAGACCCGTGGGCATAATGATCGCCTTCAATACTTTAAAGTTCTCAAAATAACCCCGATATAAGGCGCTATTAAAACACAAAACAGGAAGTTTCAATCGGAATGTCGCGACTTTACCAGAAGTGTTCAAAACAAATGTACCTGTCCCACATATGTACTGATCTCAGATCACTATCATATTTTCATTTGCTGAGTGGACAATGGGAGCAGTTAATAATGTTTATGGCACCAGAATACATGTTGGTATTGCATAGAGCCAATAAACTAGTTTCCCCTTTGGAATTAGAGTATAATAAATAAGCAAATACAAAATCAAATAAAGAAATAAACAGACGACAAAACTGACGACGACAGCGATGGCAATGACAACAAAAAAAAAGGAGGAAGGAATCGTAAAAAAAGGTAAGCAACCAGGAACCAGAGCGAGAACGAAAACTCTGGATTGCTTGCATTGGGTTTGGATTGGCCTGGTGTGAGTTGGGTTGGGTTGGTTTGGTTTTAGGTTTTTGGTTTACGTACGGTTTGGCTTGGGGCTTGCTGTGGGAATAGCGCAGCAATTTTCCCCATTGGAATTAACGCAAGAAAGGCGTGGCCTTTGCCGTTGACAACAACAACAACAATAACAACAATAACAACAACGTTATAGAATGCACGCATTTAAAGGGGAGCAATCGGAGGAAGGCACTGATGATGGTTGCGGGTTGGTGGCTAGCAAGGCGGTGGCAACACAACCACCGGCATGCAATAAACAAACAGACAAGGCCAACCAACAATAGCAGGCGGGCGGGCGGGCGGTCAGGCAGTCAGTGCGGATTAAAGCGCTCCTTGCAGGGGGTGAGCGTAAGTGGGGTGAATTGTTGCCCGGCATAAATGTTGTTATTTAGGAGCTGCATCAAGTGACGTGGGTGGTGCATGCAAGATACGTTACGTTGTTACGCTAAGCAGCAGCAGCTTCTCAATTCTTTTTTATTGCCCTGTCAGCACAGCTTTGAACACACAAATACCAAAAACAACAACAAGAACAACAACACAAAAAAAAATGTATGTATATAAAAGACTACAACGGCACTTCATGTCGAACTGCCCATCAAAATGCCGAGAGCCGCCGCCAACCCCTTTGGCAGCTCATAAAAATGTCACATCAGCCTGAAAAAGAGCGTCAGGAAGAACGGGAACTGTATGGGGGCCACGGCAAACAATTCAATGATGAGTTGTTGTGACAGCTCTTTGACAAGCCTCAAATCGATGCACGTGCCGAGCGCAGTCACGAGTTCTCTCTGTGTCGAGTGATTGACAGCCTGATGTCGCTTTATCTCGCTCTCAGTCGCACCCACCCGCTCATTGCTCTCTCTCTCTCTCTCACACTCACACTCATTATCTCCATCTCATTAGCGACGCTTTATCGAACAAGTCATTGCACCTTAAGTTGCGTCATTTGCCTTTAATAAGCGTCTAGTTAAGTTTCTGTCTCTCCTACAAAAAACTATTTTTTAGACTAATGAAAATTTATGAAAATTCGAATGTGGCCAATGACCCCACATTAGTGTAAAACAATTAAAAAATTATATAGCCGGGAATGCACGACCCGGGAATAACGTACGAATAATAATAATTTGCGAACAATTTTGAATAAATGCAATAACTACAAAGAAGTTTTAAGAGATCAAAATTCCGATTTATATCAAGAATACAATAGATTTATGGGAACCGAGATGCTTCTTTATTTCTGTTGCCTAACATTGCTTAAAACCATTATACCCTGTTCACGCATTTTCAAATCGGCACCATTTTGTGTAGTAGATATATACTAAGTATGGTCAAAATGGGCGTTACTTGTGCCAAACTTGACGCGTCGAGTTGAATATATTAATTATGAGCGCCGAACATTTTCGGCATTTAATGTTCAACAAAGTTTTACATAAATACTGCAGCAGCTTTTTTAACTATTTTCATGCGATTAAAAGGCCCGACTAGACACGAGAAGTTATCATGTCAAAAGCGAAAATGTTGGCTTTTTGGCCGGCGCATTGGCCATGCTAAATTTTCGTGATGCTGCGAAAGTCAAATAAAAGCAACGCCAACTTCAAAGGCAAAATACCGACTGCGGCAAAACAAGCAACAAATGTAACAAATGAAAACAAAACCCTCAAAAAACAAGTAAGGAACATCGCAGTCGGGTGTACGCGACTATACAACACTCGTTCGCTGTGTAAAAATAGCCACAAACAGTCGGAAATTGTTTTCATAAATATTAATGCTATCAATCAAAAATTGTGTATACAAATTATTCTGCCTAAACTAATTTGCATTAAAAAATATTATTAAATTATTATATTCAAATGGCTTTTCTTAGTTAAAGTTTCAAATCATAAAAACTAAAAAAAATATTGATTTTGTAATTTTTGGACTTATTCTTGATCTTCTAATAAACCAAAAAAAAAAACGTACACCTTATCTGACATGAATATATACAAGAGTACAATATCAGAAGTATCATGTCTCTGATACGAACAATGAATATTGCACCAAGCCAATATGTTCTTTTCACTTTTTTACGATTACAAAGTCTGCTCGAAAGCACCCGGCCAGAAGATACCCTGTACCCCAGCCGAGTTGCCAGAACAAACGCTGGATTCTCCTTTTCTACATACATACATCCATATACATATATTCGCGTTTTATCTGATACTTATTTAGTGGCATTTTAGTATCTACGATATGATCAGAAACTATAAGCAACAAATTCATAATTATTATTATAGGGAATATAGCAAGGATACCAAAAAAATGCTTGTTTAAAATGTATTTAGTATAAGAAGAAAATTTGTTGAATTTTCAAGATCGAGATCAATATCCGTTTTTTATGTATTTTACACATCTGAGCTACAAGCTCTGTTATGGTACACAAATAACTCAAGCAACAGTTGTTTTGCCTGTATGTATGTTCTTCTCTCCCTTTTTTTAGTATATTGTATAGAAAGTATACATATCCGTGTACGTATATCTGCACACAAGAATTTGTGCCAAAGTTTCCGATAACAATAAAGTGTGTATATTTTCTGGGTATCTGCTAGTTAAATCCACTCGGGATATTCCTTCGTATTTGTATTTACTTTTAATTTAGTTTCCATAAAAAATCTCTGTTTTGTCAAGTTAGGGCGTTAAGTAAGCGATCTACCCTATTTAAGACTTCGTAAAACAGGGTAAAATGTAAGCGCTTAACATTTTTGCAACGCTCTCGAAAACCCAAAACCCAAAACCCAAAACCCATAGCCGTTGCCGTTGCCGTTGCTGTTGCCGTTGGTTACTTGGCAGCTTGTCCGCAATATCAATATAACCAGGTCGGCATTTGTCAGTGCCGGCCGACACACCACCTGCCTCAATCCCTATGTGATGGAAAGCAGTCAGTGCTGGGAGTCTCAGAGACTTGGACTCGCTGATTTTTGTTGAGTTGAGTTCTGCGCAAGTTTTGGTGCCCACGGGCAGGCTAAATGGCTGACTTACTGCTGCAGTTTTCTAGTCAGATATGCCGACGCGTTGAAGATTTTGTTCCATCCCACTTTTTGGCCACAAGCCGCAGACAAAAGATTTGTGGGCCACAAACAAAGACGGACAGACGAGGCTTCAAGATGCAGCCATTTGGCTGACTTTTATTTGGAGGATTTTTGTTTTTTGCTGTTTTTTTCTTTTTTTTTTTTTTTTTGATTTACCTTTGGTGCTCATTTATTTAACGCAGCCATGAGAATTATTAAAAATTTTGTTCGCATAATTTGTGAATTACTTTGTGTTTATGCTCTAAAACCTTCAAAGCCAGCAAGCCGTTGCCACAAAAAGATAAAGATAAGTTCGCCATACCAGCAAATGCTGCTCCAAATTTCAAACGAAACCTGTCCCGGATTGCTAAGCTTGTCACGCATCGCCTCCACATTTTGGTGGCAGTTTCACAATTTTACAACTGCTCTCACAACTGATTTGCCAAGCTTTTTGGCAAGTAAGAGTGCTCCAGATGCCCTAAAATTCTTAGGATCTGTCTTCTCCATACCAAATTAACCTAGAGAAGGTGCTCCGCAGAATCCATTGTGAAATCGGAGAGGTCAAAGCGTTTCCTCATAGCTTTCAGCTCGAGAATGATCCACTGAAATGCTGTCGACGAATATGCTAAACACGTTATTTGGTCCAGGTGAGTGCTGACAACATTGTTGGCCACATGACAGCCAGACAGGCAGGAATAAAGTCGACCGGGTTACAAAAGGGAGAAAAAATACATCCTATAAAGTACATATGGTATATTCTTGGTCAGCAACAATCCAGCCAAATCCATCTATCCGGCAAGACAAACTCAATATAATACATAAATTTATTTAATCTAAAATATATATAAATTAAAAGTCATATATATAAACTTTCTTGATTTAAGGATTTATGCAATTTTAAAAATCAAACTTAAAAATTTTTATACTGCACAAATTCTTGTTTTTTCTGGACATTACATTAACAAAAAAATTGGAATTTATTTTTAAGCATGTGTTTCAGAATATTTTAAAAATCAGTTAATTATTGAGAGGTTTAAAGCATTTAAATGTTCTTTATTCCCTATAAAGTATCTATATTCTTTGTCAGCAGCACTAGAAGTTGATCTTAGAGACCACAAAAGGTAGAAAGTTGATGTTTGGTTTTTTAGGTTTTGTGTATAAGAATATAAATCATGAAGATCATACGCTTAATTTAGTAGATAATCATGAATTAAGTTTCCCGAGTTTCAGCTGGGTATCTGCTAGTCGCGCACTCCCGGCTAGAGCAATCCCACTTGTTCTCAAAAACAAACTGTGCTCTCTATGTTAAGCCGACTATTAATCAGGTGTCTCTCGTGCATTTAGCACTGCAAATTGGCAGCTGCTGTTTCAAACTTGTCATTTATCAAGATAGGCGGTATGTAAGTAGTTGTCCATTTATGCTGTAGAAGCACTGTTGTTGCTGCTCTTCTTTTTGGCTTCAAAGAGAGCGAACGAAACTCATTAGTAAACATGTGTGTGTGTGTGTGTGTGTATGTATGTGGGTCGCAATTCTTGAAGCTGCACGGCCAGTTGCACTAATTACATGCAAGTGCAGTGCACAGAACAAAATTCGGCTTCGACAGAGAGTAAAAAAAAAAACAATGAAAAAAAAAAAAGAAAAAAACGATTGCCGCCTCGTTTAATTAGGGCAGCTAAAAACCAGTCCAGAATAAGGACGAGGACATGAAACGGAGAGCAGAAAGCAGCCTGTGCCATACTTTTCTATGATAAATTATAAGGCTGCCTGCAATTTGGGAGCAGAAAGAAATAATTTTTGTAATGAATTAAAATAGAAGTGGACCGATTGGCTGCTTGGGCTGCTTCACTTTGGACAACGCCCATGCGTCGGAATTTAAATATAATAAATGTGTTTAGATACTCCTTGGCAGGAGCGAGCCGAATGCCGGTCCTGCAATTAGCCCTTTTGGATTAGAAAGACACAGAGACGGGAATATGCGTGCGAAAGTTATAATGCTTATGAGAGACGCATACGGCAGCCTCCAGCAACTTTTTGACACCTGTTTTGTGGTGATGCGGCCGGGCACAGACCGTCCCTCCGCAGACTCAACATTGTTGCCCGTTAGCCCAGCAACAATCTACAAATAATTCATCATTGCGCAATGTCTGACCCCAAGCAACACAGCCATCAGTTCAAAAATTGTTTCGACTCCTTTCACGGCCGCCTGCCACTAACAAACACACAGACAACGACAGACTCGACTGTGGCTCATCTTTAATATAAATTATCTTTTTGCTGCTTGCTTTGTTCTACATTCGCTCTATTCGGTTTCCCGGACTGTTGCCCGCTAACCCATAATTATGCGCCTTTGACACTACGTCTGACTGAGGCTGGGCGTCGCCTTCCTTGAACTAAATAAAACAAGTAAGAGTGTTCTTGTCGAGAGTCCCCATACCCAAAGATACCCAACGATACCCAACGATACCCAACGATACCCAACCAACTCTGAACATACACACAACATATAACACAGAAACTTTTCCGCCTTTCGCGCACAGAACACTTTGGCAAACTGAAGACAATACCACCAGTTTTTTTGGTCCTTACAAAAATTTTAACTTTAATTTAAGAATACGTTTTTGTTGATTATTTTGAAAAATAATGCTTTTAACTTGAACAAAATTGTTTCTTATAATAGATAATTATCGGACAGACGAAGCTTGTAGATAAAGACATTTTATTAATTTTAATGAAGGTTTTTTGTTTTATTTTTTTTTTTTAATTTGTTAATTTATTTCTGGATTTGCTCTAAAACCACCTTGAAGGTCATAAAAAAATATTAAAATTACTTTCTCTACAGTTGAAGACATTTTTTTTTTAAAAACAAATCCAATTTTTTAGGGCATTTTTTCACTATTTTACGCTGTTATTAAACTGGGCACGCCCGACTAGAACACTCTCACTTGTTTTCAAAATATGATTATTGAGTTGCTCGCCAAGCGTTAACTTGAGCCTGAAAGCGCTTCAAACCTGGCTCTCTGAATGGTTTTTTCGCTTGGTAAACTTTCTAATCTCGTGTGCTCAAATGAATTTGTGTGTTAAACTATGGTTGATTAAGTACTTTTACAAATAGTAATAACTATAATTGATTTTCGGTGCAGCCTCAGAGTTAAAAATCTATTAATAAACGAATGGAAAGTAAACACGGCAAAATTTAATAAATTTGTAAGCATGCGGCCCGATTTTCAGTCCAGAAACCTACCTAGAGATCATTGGAAACTGGCGCCACAATGCTGACCCATAATTAAGCAAACAAAGAACCGAATGGGCCGGTAAAGTGTCAAGGCCCAAGTCAAAGTCAGTCCGAAAGCAGTTTCCAGACACAAAAAAAGCAAGGAAATTAATAAAAGAAAAAATAAAATATTAAAAAAAGAAAAAAAAAAACAAAAATCATTTCAGAAGTCGAGAACCAAATCAAAAATGCGGCAAAGTACAAAGGCCAGCCAGACAACGGAGGTAACATTGAAAACTGTAACGAAAGGGCACTAATATGTGTGTGTGTGTGTGTGTGTGTGTGTGTTTGTGTGTGTTTCTTTTTTAATATCTAATATATTACAGTAACTTGAAAATATAAGGCTTCAAGCAATGTTTCCCAGACAACGTTGCCAGCACTTAAATATATCGAATCCTTCAGTTTTGATCTTGTTCCACGACATCCGGAAATTTGCTGATCCAGCTTGCTATATGGCGATCTATCTATCATTCTAGATGAGGCTTTGGCGCCTTGCCTGCTGCCAGGACTCGGCTACCTTCGTCTGGAAGTGTTTCATGGAACGCGCTCCCAGAACGTCCATTTGTTTAGCTATTTTAGACACTACCCCGATGCTGCCAAAGATATCCGGTGCTTTCTTTGACGCTTGCGATCGCCTTGCCCACAGCTACTGCGGCCAATACAATGTGGGTAACTGCCGACAGCGTCTGTTCCAGAACAGGGAGCCCAGGACAGAGCATTGTGTGCGTGTTTGTGTGTGTGTGTGTGTGTGTGTGTGTGTGTGTGTGTGTGTGTGTGTGTGCGCCCCCTATTTGTGTGGGACCTCTGCAGCTAAATAAGTCCCACACCAAAGACGGCTCGCAAGAACTAAAACTCGAACTGAGAACCTGAAACTGAACATGGCATAAAAAAGATGAAGCATAATTAAAATGTGCGATGGGATAAAATGTGTTCTTTTAAATAACCTGCTGATCGCCAGGACAATCAATCAGCCAACAAATACAATTATATATAATTAATTTTATTTTCGTCACTTTGTCATTTTGAAAAACAGATATTTACAATACATATATATATTGTATACTGCTTGAACAATGGACATTACCAAATGGATATATGTTTTTGTGTGCCAATATTGATACGGGGTATCCCTTAGTCGAGCACTCACGATGATGATAATTTGTGGCACTCGTAAAATTTGAGTTTGATAAATTATCTTCAAAAGCAATAAGCTTTTCGATTAAAAATATAAATATATATTTATATACTTTATCCCTAAAAATAACATTTTTTAGCCACCTTCAATGGGCTCAGATTGTATTAATGATATGTTGTAAAAGTATAATTTTGGGTTTTTTAAACAGCTATAATCACATTCATATGTATTCATTAAAATATTACATTAAAACTAAACGAGATAAATTTTGTATCTTTTCGGACTATTTATCTTTCTTTTTATACTGCCGCAATATGAAATGAATTTCAGATCAGTTAAAACACTTTAACAAAAAAATATATAAGCAAACATAAACAATTTGCCTTTAAATGTATTTATGATGGTGACTATGGATAAATTAATAATTATTTAATAATAAATTCATTGCTCTATACGCTTTGCAGAACAAACATCAGCACACATCCCAAGCAAATCCCAATTAACTGCCTCAATAGCACATCAAAATTAAGAGTATACAAGTAAATAAATATACATCCTTGTAAATAATGTGCCAGATTTATATTTAGGTTACTTGGGTTAGTCACCGTTTCTTAAATAAATAAAGCAAATATTATTTAATCGCTTTTGTTTTGGGTATGCATATTGATAAAGAGCTAACCCACATTAATATGTCTCCGTCTTGCATGGTCCGCTTATGGCTACTGTCATGGAGCATTACAAAATAATAGGGTTTTGCAAAAACAAAAAAAACAACAAAAAAAATAAAAAAAAATGAGAAGAGAAGCAGCCAGAACGGCTTATATATATCATTTCTGTTGCTGTGTCTGATGTTGTTGCTTCTGTTGCTGTTGCTGTTGCTGTTGCTGGCAGCCCTGTAATTAGCTGCAGACACTGCTGCCGTTGCCATTTCCAACTTGTCTGACTTTGAGTCTGGCTGCCAGTCCGCATCCGTGTCTGTTATGTATTTTGGGGTCTTCAGCTGCTGGCGCAAGTTCCTAAGTTTCCAAATCCAAGTCAAACTCAAGTCCATGGTCAGGCCACCAATTTTGACGTTGCTGTTCGACCGCGCGACCCGCCAGCCAACAGCAGGAAAGAGTCTGTATACTTGTATACCCTGTATGTATTGAAAAACTCAATAAAAAAGCAATTAATATTATTTCTAATTTTCTAAATTAGTTTTTATTATTATTTATTAATACAATTTAAGTTATGTTAATATACATATAGTCAACACATCGTAATATGTATACTCTACTTTCGGTTGTACAGGATATGATCATGTCGATCACTCTCCGCTGAAGCATGCTTACGTGTTCCTCTTGACCTTTTTCTTATTCTTATTTATTTTTTCTTAAATATTGTTTGTAGGTGCACCTTGTAAGTCTAGACGTGATTGTATCACGATTTCTATAGCCATTTTTGTTGTCTTTTCGCTTTTTGCGTCTGCGCTGCTTTGGCCATTTTCCTCCACGCTTTGTGCTGCATCCTATTCGGCCGCTCTCTGCAGATCCATTCGATAACGTTAAGGATTCCTGGTAGCTTTCAGGCCAGCCAGGCGCTTAAAACTCTTTTTAAAAACTTCACATTGGCCACGAAACGCGGCTCCAACCCGAGATGCGTGGGTAAAAACAAGAGTGCAGACCTTTATTGCCAGTCCCGTTTTTATGCCCTTTTGCGGAGGCTTTTTATAATTTAGCCACGCAATGTGTAACCGATTGAGGGAGACATCTCCGACTCCATAAAGCACATAAATTCCTCAAAAGCATAAATTGTCGAATCGATAGAATCATGTCTCTAACTTTACTACTATATAGCTGCCATAAGAACTATCACAGCTAATACTTATTTTAAAATAATATCTTAAACGAATTCACGACTTCTACACCTTTGAGAAACTATCCTTTCAAATTTAGCTTACGAACAGGTTGAATCTATTTGAAATGTCCTATAAAATGGTAAGCTAAAACTGTATGTATTTTAACTCGTTTCTTAAGTTAAAAGAGTATATTAGATTTGTGCAAGCTCCGTCTTTTAAAGACTGGAAATTTTGAATAATTACTTCTTTTTACCCGAATCAAGTAAAATACTTGAAATGTTACTACGATTCGATATCTATGGAATAGATTGGAAGTGGCAAATCAAAAAAAAACCTTATATCTTGTGGTCCACATCTCCTAAAATTTTAGAGGAAGTACCAAAATTTGGAACATTTTTTTATGACCTCCTTTTACAAAAATCGATATTTTCCCAAAATAGAAATAATGTGTTTGTATGTTTATTTTAAAGTAACAACAACAGTCAACAGAAATTACAACTCTTCTATTTAAAAATTGTTTTCTTATTATTTAAATTGCCGGCTTTTCTAATTTCTATAATCTACGATGTTGTAGTTGATGCTGATCAAAAGAAATGTTTACTACGCAGGTTAGGCACAAATGCAAAACTTTGATAAATGATATATATTTAATTACATAATTTGTGTATTTATTAATTAATATATAAACTTGGCCATTTGCGCATTTTTAATTGGTACAATTTAATTGAGCTATCACACAGCCAATAAAAGCTTCGAGCCACATGAAATCATTAATCAATAAATGATAAATGCAAAAGCCTTCACGGCACGAAAAACGTAAGCATGGCGACTAACAGCATTAAAAACCCTTCTGCGGCCGGGGACAATAAAATGGCCCGGCGACAAAATATTTTAATTTATACAAATGACAAAATAATTAAAATGACCAAGTTTACCGGGCCGTCAGCTAGACTTTATATCATTAGTATAACGATATGACGTGTCAGCGCAAGAAGTACGACATGAAAATCGAAGCACGGGGAAAAGCATAATGACGGAACCGAGAACGGAGCGAGGCACGAGGCACGAGGCACAAAAAAGAGCGACAACAGCGAGGGAGCCAAGTTGTACGGAATTGGTAGTGGTATGCCCGGTTAGACTTACCTTGACGGTGTGGCCCGACTCTGGCAACAATTTTCATTATTGACAAATTAATTGTCACCTTTTAACAAAACGCGGAACAGCAGACGAGACTCAAGACACCGATAGCAGGTTAGCCAGGCCTAAATGACTAATGGCCCGCCATTTTAATACAATTATTGTACAACAATTGAGGGCCATTGAAATCACATAATTATGATTAGATCGGCCAGATACACTTGGCCACCGAAAGGAAAGCGTAAACGTTAAACACGTAAAATATAGATTAGCGCCTTTTGTCTGCACCCAAGCCGAACACAACGAACTCCTCTAAGTGTCATTAGTTAGCACAGGATATGGCATACGCCAACACACTAAATGGCTGAAAATAAACCAAGGACAACGGCATACGTACACCTGAATATCCTACAAAATAATATAAATAATAAATATACTAAGAATTAGTGGCTAGCTGGCAAGAATGAAATTGAGTTTTATATGAAATATAAATTAAATGTGTAAATATTAAAAAAAATATATTTATATATATAATAAATAAAAGGAATTAGAAATTTATTAGTTGACAAGCCGCATGGCTTTACGCATGGACCCTTTGCGAGGGTGTTGGGCAACTTTGAGCGAAACTTCAGTTCTAATTAAATAGACACGACAACGGCATAACCGAGAAAGTTAATCATATTTTAATGTACCACCCTCGCTGAAGGGAAATTCGTTGCCAGGCGGGCCAAGGGGCCAAGCTAATTACAATAACAAAGCAAAGAGCAACGAGCCAAGCACTGAACAGGAGCTACGAGGGTATCATTAGCAAAGCGTCTGCTGTCTTGCTCCTGTTTTCCGTTTTCCGTTTTCCTGTTCTGGGCTGGCCAACTCCTCGAAGCTAGCCTGGCTCGCATCAGTTCATATCGATTGTTTAGTGGCAATTTGTAGACAGACCTTGTCATTGTTGCTCCTGCTTGACACCTAACACCAAATTGTATGGTAACTGTAATCAAACACACCTACACGCACTAACACACACACACACACACACACACACAGCAATATGTCCACCTAATTAAAGGCAGCACCAGCGCCTTCAAATGTAATTTATCTAATGCAGTCATTAATTTCATATTAACAAGGTGTGGATGGTAAATTATCCTGAGTGCATCTACCCGGCATGTTTTGTACTCATTTGCAATTGTGTGCACCCAATGCTGCTACTTATTCATGGCATAAACATTACTAACTGTATTTTTGACAATTGTATTAGATTAAAATAATAAAATCAAGCTTGCTGTAATTTCAGCTACTTTCTCTTCGAATCCGTGAAACTAACTTTATATATTATTCGTAACCCTTTTCGAATCTTTTGTTCTAATTATAAAAGTCTGCTAGTTCCGCATAATCCATACAAACTTTAGTAAGACAGCCTTGTTCCTCAATCACTCATTTCCCATTTCCATTCGCGCTAGTGGCGAAATTTGACAAAAATTTGCAAAGGCGACTAGAAATATATATAATCCGATGGCATCGAGTTAAATACTGATTGTGGGTTTTAAAATAATTCAAGAACTGGTTGCTTTATGAGTAATAAATAATATTAAATATTTTTATCGCAAACTTTATGCTTAGTTTTAAATAAAAGCTTAGCTAAAGGCATATTTTTATTTAATACCAACATCATCTAAATAATGTAAATAGAATTATTGATTTGATACAAATGTGCGTTTTAGATCTGAATTCTAAAATATTGATAACAGATTTTTCCTAGTCAGGCACAACCAATTGAAGATTATACTTATCAAAATATTACCAAATGACGAAAATTAATATATATTGTCAAAAACCAAAGAGATGGATTTATTTCAAATTTCAAGTATCGAAATCCAACAGTTTCTTAGATGTCTAATTATACTTTAAACACACTGAAAATGAGTAAAAAGAGTATATTGGTTTTGTGCAAGAAGGAGGCATAAAGTATATACATATATTCTTGATTAGAGTAAACTGCCGAGGCTAGATCGACTGTCTGTCCGTCCCTCTGTAAAAACACGTAGATCTCAGAAAACGAGCTGAAGACTTCAACTTTTTGTCCATGGCACGCGCAGATCATGTTTGTTTCAAATGATCGATAACTTTCACAGTTTACTTAAAATTGATAAAAATAAAATCTACAACAACCTCAAAAATATTGTGACTGTGAGAGCTAGAGAAGATATTGATCAAGATCGGTGAAGAAACACAGAAGTTATTAAAGAATACAAGTGGCAAATGGAACAAATACACGGCAAGCAGTGCAGATGCAAGCAGTGGATATTGTCGCATGGAGTTAGTTCATATTGCTATGATGACAGCTCGCAGCTGGGTGCAGGGTATCTCCGAGTCGGGTGCTCCCAAATTGCGTAATATTACTTGCTTTGTTGAGCCATCAGCACAACATTCATCATATGACAATTAGCGAGGCACACACGCACACACACACACGCACACGCACACACACACACGCACACGCACGCACACACGTTTAACCAGGCCCACAGTGGCAGACACTTTTAAGTTTTAAGCTGCTAGATAAATCTAGAAATGTCGCAAACGAATGGCACGTGACCTTTGACACATTAGTGTCAGTTGTTGTCTGGGAGATGCAGCCATTAAAATTGAAAGTCGAGCAAGCAGCACACATACATACACACATACACACATGCACACATGCTACTGTTCCATGCAGACGAAGATGTGGCAAGTCAAAGGACAAACAGCATGACGAGGCAATTTACGCAATTGTTGTCTAATTAAAGTGCATCCGCTTCGATGGTCATTTAAAGCCAAAAGTCGTTGGCAGTAACTTCAACACCCTAATCAGAGCGCACGCACATTTACACACACAGACACAAAGACACACACACACACACACAGAGAAGCACGTGATCAGGGAACACATCATGTACGCTTCTCAAAAGCAGTTGGAAAATGAAAATCTTCACTTCACTTGCCTTCCTTGTTTGAATTGTGCGACAATGTTGACGTTAATAAATTATAAAATGAAACTAATGACAAAACACAACCAACACAATGACCCACGTCGCCGGGGTGGCTTTACGCGTGGGTGGGTGGTTTAGTTGATTTAAAACTGAGATTTACAATTGGCGAGGGGTTACCAACCGCGTGACGAGCGCAAATTGTATTAATGCATCCCCGCGAACTCCTGCCCGCCTGCTGTTTTATATGCCAGGAAGGACACAATTTGACAGAGATGAACCAACGTACGATGCGAAATAGGTTTTTGGCTTTCCGCACATTTTTACGGCGTTGTCTTTGGCAATAATTCAATATTACTTATACGCCATGTAAGTTAATTAAAAATTCCTCCATTCTTCTTATAGCAGCATGTATTATATATGAAATTAATTTCGCAACGTGTTTTGCTATGCCCATCTGCAGGCAGAAGCAGACCTGACACGCCCCAGAGCCCACCGTAGCCCACCATCCACCGCACCTACCCGATTGGCCACGGGAGGCACACCTGCAAGTGTCATGGCTGCAACATCGGGGAGACGAGGCAGCCACGTCGCGGAGTCTCACATTGTCGACAGATCCGCATGGTTCGATACTGCAAAGTGTGCCACAAACATGCTCCAACAACAGCACCAGCACCAGCAACAGCAACAGCGACCAACAAAATAAAAATACAAATTATTAATAAAAAAAAAAAAAATACAAAATTCGCGAAATAGCTTGAATGCAACACAAACGCACGAGCCGTGCAAAAACGCTAAGCCAAGCAAATATATATGAATCTGCAGTGGCGTAGACAGGGGGGTGGCGATTAAGCCAACCATTTAGATATTTATTATTTATATAAACAATTAAACGATTTTGTAATAAAATTATTACACACAATAATATTATTTGTCCCCTCAAAAAGAATGCGCGACTACGCCACTGTGTATGT
>SCDT01001536.1:0-12675 GCA_004143765.1 Drosophila melanica
TCAACTGCCGAGAGTTTGTGTGTATGTGTTAATTTCTGGGTTCAGGGTATCTTCTAGTCGGGCGGTCCCGACTAGAGCAGTCTCACTTGTTTTTTTGTGTGTCTGTTGAGAGTGAGGGTTTTTGGGGCTGGAACGCCGCCCACTTAACTAACTAGCTGAGCTGCGTTTACAAGTTTTCCGCATGAACGCACCCACTTGTCTTGTCAGAGGTCCTGCCTCTGCTTCTATTAACCCGTTTTAGTTTCCGTTTCTTTTTCTTTTTTTGCTCTTTTCTTTATATTTGCCATTTTTTGACTTTTAAAGCCTTTTCAGCTAGTTAGTTGGGTGCTCGGTTGACTGAGTGAAACTGGTTGAGTTTTTCTTTCATATTTTCTATCAGTGTGTGTGTGTGTGTGTGTGTGTGATTTTGATTTATGGTTGCATATGAATAGGGTGCAGTTATATTTAGGTTGGGAAAGGTCGCTTTTACAGTTGTCAGACATTTGAATATAAAGCACTTAACTCGTGCAGAAAAATAATCAAATTTCTTTAGCTAAAATCAAATTTTTTGGCATATTCATAAATTACAAAATACTTTTAAACTAATGTTCTTTCTCTGGTAAATTTAATTTTATTTGAATGGAAACCACAAGTTAAAATATAATATAGTTTTCAAAATGGTATTTGCAAATGAACAACAAATCACATTATTTTAAGAACACGGCCATTATTTTTATTAAAAAAAGAAAACTTTTTTCAATATCATTTTTCAACTTGTGTTTTGGCCATGTTTCGAACGAACGCAGCGCATTTGTAGGCCAAAAACGGGGCATTTGTGGCCCCATTTGAACTCCCAATTGTCCTATTGCCACCGCAGACCACCACTTTGTCTTTTGCTGGCTAATATTTCTTTTATTTGCTATGCTCTTTCATTCCTTACCGTCGCCCACATAAAAATCGATATTGCTGCCTGACGTTGGGAGTTCATTTTTTTTTTGGCCTTCCATGTGCCTCTTTATTTTTTTTTTTTTTTTGCATTTTTTTCCTGTGGTACTGCTCGTGTTTAGCTTTAGCCAGTTTGGTTTGCTTTTTGCGGTATCCTTGGGGAATATTTTTCAATATTTGCATGTAAATCACGAAAAGCACGTCAAATTTGTTTGCTTGGTTAAAACGTCGTTATTGCGACTCTCAAGCTGGAGGGAAACATGGTAAGGTAAAGAGGCGGTAAGAGCAATGGCAAAAGGCGTTTACATTGATTGAGTTAGGCAATAAATGCGAAGAAGAGGATGCTGAAAAAAGCGGTTCACTTGCTGTTTTGTCGGTGGCTTTGTCAATAATAAACATAAGTTGCCTATTTTTTTATTTGATGTTGTCAGCGCAATTTCTGTTGAACGCCATCACATTACGCATACGCAATGTGTACGCACTAGAAAAGAGGTAGGGCACTCGGCAAAAAATCAACAATATGGTACTACACAAACAAAACTTTGGCAGGGAACCTAAAAATTTAACAAGTTAACAAATAAACAAAAAACATATTTTGGCTTTACCTTAAGTATCTTAAATTCACTAAGAATTTTATAGATAATATTGGATTCATTTATCACAGACTAAAATAAATATAAATTATAATAATTATAATTCATAAATAGCTCTCAAGCACTTTTCTATATTCCACACAAAATCCGAAAATAAGTTTAATTGAGGTCTGGCTTATCATAAATCTTCCACATACACACACACACACATACACACACCTATGGGCATACCTTATAAATATTGCCTTAACGGTCATTTATTAACTCATTATCAGCAGCTGGCATTTTGCACCTTTTCAGCGCGCGTTTTCCGCTTGACTGAGCCACGACCCCGAACCGAAACTGAAACGAACCGAATGGCCTACAACTTTCGCCAGTGCCACTGAACCTGACACTGATTATGACTTTGATTAATTTATTGATGGTTGGCGTGTTTCCCGCTGTGCTCAGCCCGGTCGCCCCTTCATTCCCTGCCTCTTCTGTGCCTCTTCTGTGTCCGGGTTCGGGTTCGGGTTCGGGCTTGGCTGCCAGTTTCGGTTGTTGCTATTTTGAGCGCATTAAAAAAGTTTTGTCTGTGTGGGGGGATGTTGGGGCGAAATTCGCTTTCGTGTTCACTTTCGCCATGCGTTGAAATATTTTGATTTATGTTGATTTATAGACATCACTTTAAATTTAATAAATGTCTTGCATGAGCAGACATTTAAACTAAAGCCAAAAATGAATGCGCTTATTCACTTAACAGATTAAAATAAAGAAGCAAAGCGAATATTGAAATAAAGTGCAAAAAGTAAAATTTAATTTACGTAAAAGCAGCTGCCGCCTTTGGATTTACTCGTTATATATTTTGTGTACTTTGAATGCGACCAAGTTGAATGCAAAAAGCTTGCTTTTCAGGGCAGCAAAAAATTTATATATATATATATATATCTTCTGCTTTTCAAGTGCTTGAAAGTTACTTGATTTATTATACTACTTCCACGCTATTCTCATGTATGTGTGCATTTGTGTGTGTGGGGGGACAAATATTCGCCTAGCAAATTTATAACTGAACAAATCGGTCTAGCAGCAACGTCAGAGTCAGCCAGAGTTGCCAGGCTTGCTGGGGGGAAAGGTGCGCAAATTACAGGTTTGCAATTTGACCACACAAAAAGGAACTGAAAAAGATGGAGGACAGACTATAAAGGATAGAAGATGGAAAAACCAGCGAATGCCATGCAAAATAAATGCAGACAGCTGAGTTAGTGGCTTAAATCTGTGGTTGGCAAAAGCAGAACGTTGATAAAAGCGTGATTTACTATGGGCCAGGGTTAAGAAAAGCTTTAGAAATGCGTTTCGCTAGAAAAGTTTTAAGTGCAAATTCCACAGCAACAAGAGTAGCGCATGAATAAATATTAATGCGAGTATTATTCCAATTCGATTAACTGAAATATCTGGGAAATATTTTTAAAGAGCTTACGCAGCAACAAAAAAAATAATAAATAAAAAGCGAGTATCGAGAATAAATTAAAAATGTAAATTTGATTATGCGACTGCGTAAATTTTAATTTCCATCTTTTCTCTCAATTTAAATAAAAACCTGATAAAGTTATTTAAACTTTAACATTCGAACTACCGAAATACATTATAAATTGCTGTGTCTTTAAATTATATATTCGATAAGAAATTAAATCCTATCGATAGTATACAATGCAATTCTGCACATTGACAAGTGACAATATACGATGCAGTTGTCAGATTGGTTTTTGGATTCGATTCATTTCCTGTTCGTTTCGTTTTTGCTGGAAACTGTTAACGGAGATACCACGTTTAATCTCTAGGATTTAAGAGAAACCATCATGGATAAACCAATTGTGTGGGCTCGTGTTGTGAAGGTCCTCGGCCGCACAGGCTCCCAGGGCCAGTGCACCCAGGTCAAGGTGGAATTTCTGGGCGAACAAAATCGGCAAATCATACGCAACGTGAAGGGACCAGTGCGAGAGGGCGACATTCTAACGCTGCTGGAATCCGAACGTGAAGCTAGACGTCTACGCTAGATTACAACAGAAAACTATGCGCAGGCGTTGTGCAAATCGAGGGATTTTGGAGAACTTGTCGCTAAAGTTTAAAGAATATCAACACATATAATTTACGAGTCATTGTGCATAAAGAGAATTAGGGCGAAGTTCTCTTCTCTTATGTGATTTAAAAAATTACACTTATAACTATAATAATCCAATATAGAGCGCAATTCCCTTTTGATTTAATACTTTATTTCGAATATAACAATAATGTAAAACACTATAAAATCATGAATCCGTTGTAATAAGAGATTTTGGGTGAAACTCTTGCTATCAATATTAATAAATGGTTATCGATACATAATATATTTGTAAAAGTAAATCTTTATGTTTACCGTAATAGGAAAATAGGTTCATAACATATCATTTACATGGTTGTTTCTTAAGAAATACTCGTTAATTGCGCGGATTGAAAAATACTTCTTACAAATGATAGCTGTTCAAATGTTATCGATTGTCATCAATGATAAATATCGAAAGCGTTCAATTGATAAATAATTTTTTTGAGTAGATTTACTTTAAGCGTGATTAAGCTAAGTGCCAACAGATATTATATATATAGAGTATATCAAAGGGAATTAAATTAAGTAAAAAGCAGCTGTAGGAGAGTAAAAAGATGTGTGCGTGTGTGTGTGCGTGTGTGTGCGTGGGTATGGCGTATAAAAATCACATTTATGCCATTTACCAACAATTTATCTTTGCTGTCAGGCCGCAAACACCCGCGTACACACACACACACACACACGTACAAAGAGCCGCACACGGCCGCAGGTTAAGGCAGGACAGGAACAGGCATTTATCATGCAAAACCAAGATAATTTATAACCACCACCAACAACAGCAGTAGGAATCAAATGGACAGAGGCCATCACACACACACACACACACACACACACGCAAAAACCCCCAACTAAAGCTCTCAGCCAAAGCTCATCGCTTCCTCTTTTTGCCGTGGTCCGTTTACAGTGCTGCGCGACGAGTTTCGCCTGGAGCCGCAGAACACACGCGTCGCCCAGGGAGACACTGCGCTGCTGGAGTGTGCGGCGCCGCGCGGCATTCCGGAACCGACGGTCGCATGGAAGAAGGGCGGACAGAAATTGGATTTGGAGGGCTCGAAGCGTATACGCATCGTTGATGGCGGCAATTTGGCCATACAGGATGCACGTCAGAGTGACGAGGGTCAATACCAGTGCATTGCCAAGAATCCGGTCGGTGTGCGCGAATCCGCCCTGGCCACCCTCAAAGTACACGGTGAGTGGAACTGCCCTAATCCCCCCAACCACCAATGGCCAATCCCTAATCAAGCCTCACCTCAAATCAATGTGTCATGTTCAATTTGCTGGAATGTGACTTGGGTGCGTGGGCACCTCTCTAAATGCCGCTAAGCGTATTCATTATGTTTATTGCAGTTAAGCCCTACATCATACGCGGACCACATGATCAAACGGTGCTCGAGGGCGCCTCCGTCACGTTTCCCTGCCGCGTCGGCGGCGATCCCATGCCGGATGTGCTCTGGCTGCGCACCGCCTCGGGCGGCAACATGCCGCTGGGTGAGTCAACAATCGCAAGCGATTGATTCCATCCATCATGATATTGTTTTTCCCTAACACAGACCGGGTAAGCGTGCTGGAGGATCGCAGCCTGCGGTTGGAGCGCGTCACCATCGCCGATGAGGGCGAGTACAGCTGCGAGGCGGACAACGTTGTGGGCGCCATCAGTGCGATGGGCACGTTGACTGTTTTCGGTGAGTGAAAGTCTTAATTAGTTTTCAATGGGTGCTCAATGGCATTAGCTTTAAAAGGATTAAGTCAATGTAAAGGACAGCATGATCACAATAACGAATAGGATTAATCAAATAAAAAAAATACATAAATATTATTAATGTATTAATCATAATTGACTGGTCAAGCTGAATGCTACGAAACCCTTAATAAGAAAGAAGGAACTTTACGCAAGCTAGCGAAACATAATTTAAATGACTAACATTAAAACTTTCACAGTAAATGTGATCAGCCAGTAAAATTCAATTATGTTCACTTTAATCTCAAAGCTCATTAAAGCTCCTCAAAGTAAAATCACATCAAAAGTTCAAGTCTTGAAAGCACATAAACAAAGTACAGCTCATATTTTGGTTTGTCTAATACTAATAATAAAAACAGTCTGATTTCTTTATCAAAATCCGTTATTGTGTCAAGTTCTGCTTTTCTTAACGGCTTCATCGAAAGCTCGTGTCATTGCAGCACATATTTAGCGCTAGTCTCGCACACTTAGCTAATTAGTTTATACCCAATATGAATCCCACACACATTCGCACACTGTAGCGCCCCCGAAATTCGTACAGCGTCCTGCCAGCAAGTCCGTTGAACTGGGCGCGGACACTTCGTTCGAGTGCCGCGCCACGGGCAATCCCAGACCCACCATATTCTGGACAATCAAGAACAACAGCACGCTGATCTTTCCGGGCGCACCGCCGCTGGACCGCTTTCACAGCCTGAACACGGAGGAGGGCCATTCCATACTGACGTTGACGCGCTTTCAGCGGACGGACAAGGATCTGGTGATTGTGTGCAACGCGATGAACGAGGTGGCCAGCATAACGTCACGCGTGCAGCTCACCCTGGACTCGCAGGAGGATCGACCGCCGCCGATCATCATCGCCGGGCCAGTTAATCAAACGCTGCCGATCAAATCGCTGGCCACGCTCCAGTGCAAAGCCATCGGGCTGCCCAATCCGACCATCTCGTGGTATCGCGACGGGATACCCGTGCATCCCAGCGCCAAGCTGAACATAACCGCTGCCGGTGATTTAATTATATCCGATTTGGATCGCCAGCAGGATCAGGGTCTCTACACCTGTGTGGCCAGCTCGCGTGCCGGCAAGTCGACGTGGAGCGGCTTCCTGCGCATCGAGCTGCCCACCAATCCGAACATTAAATTCTATCGGGCGCCCGAACAAACCAAATGCCCAACGGCGCCCGGACAGCCCACGGTGCTGAATGCCACCGCCTCGGCGATGACCATTGTGTGGCCCACCAGCGACAAGCTGGGCGCCTCCCCGTTCCTCGGCTACAGCGTGGAAATGTACTGCACAAACAAGAGCAAAACGTGGATACCCATTGCCAGCAGGCTGAGCGAGCCCATTGTCACCGTGGACAGTTTGGAGGAAGGCGCCGCCTACATGTTCATTGTGCGCGCTGAGAACGCGCTGGGCTTCTCGCCGCCGTCGCCCATCTCGGAGCCCATTACGGCCGGCAAGCTGGTGGGTGTGCGCGATGGCAGCGATGCCTCATCCGGCTCGGCCAGTTCCCAGCTGCTGCTCAGCGATGTGGAGACGCTGCTCCAATCGAACGACATCGTCGAGCTGCTCGAGGCGAACGCCAGCGACTCGACGTCCGTGCGACTCGCCTGGGACATTGACAGTGGCCAGTATATCGAGGGCTATTATTTGTATGCGCGCGAGCTGCGCTCGGCGGAATACAAGATGCTCACACTGCTGAACAAGGGCCAGGGATTGAGCTCCTGCACGGTGCCCGGTCTGGCCAAGGCGTCTACGTATGAGTTTTTTCTTGTGCCATTTTACAAGAGCATCGTAGGCAAACCCTCCAACTCCCGTCATGCGCGCACCCTGGAAGATGGTAAGGACTCCCAAAAGCTTTCCCCAGCTACCTGCTAATCAGCTGATTCCCCCCAAAAGCTGTCATACCCAAACAAACCCCCCCGCCACAACTAATCCCAATTCATTTGTTCTGGTTTTTTTCTTCTCTCTATCCTTGTTTGCCAACAGTGCCCGAGGCGCCGCCATTTGGCATGGAGGCCATTCAATTCAATCGCACCTCCGTCTTCCTGAAATGGCTTCCCCCGCAACCGAATCGCACGCGCAATGGTAGGTACTAAACAAATCCCCAAGTGGAGTCCTTAACAGGCACCCCCCAGCAGTGAGAATGATAACTAGCGAATTAAGTTTGTAACAGATTGGTAACGGGAGTGCTGAATAAGAAGATAGTTCAGTCAAATAGGAATTCGTTGATTTTAAAGAAATTTACAATATAGAATACTAATCAAATTATTGATTACAATATAAAATATTTAAATATTAATTGATCTTCATTTAAAAAAAAATAGATTGATTGACAAAAAATAAAATATACATTGGTATCGCGAATACTGACTAAGAAGATTTTTCAATCAAATAGGAATTCGTTGATTTTAAAGAAATTTACAAATTACTAATCAAATTATTGATTATAATATAAGATATTTAAATATTAACTATTCTTCACTTTAAAAATAGATTGATCGACAAAAAATAATATACATACATTAAAATATTTATCTTTTATTTAAGATTTGGATCAGTTTGATCAAAAAAATAATAAAAAAAAAAAAAACACAAATGATGTTTCTAGATATTTTAAAAGCATAATATCTGTTTTTTAAGCTGATTGTGATACAGATTATACAAAAGATATATTAAATATTATTAATTGTTTAATAAATGAATATATATTTTTTTAAATAGGTAGCTTTAAAATAGGTTTTTGAAAAATACCAGGAGAATAGAAATAATATTTGATTAAAGAACCATTAAAAGTTTTAATTTATTCAAATGAACTGAATCAAATTTCATGTAGATATTTTAATTAAAGCAAAAAAATGCATAGTAATAAAATATAATAATAGAGAAATATGTACGTCAAAATCTCTTGTCTCGATAGGTTCTGTTTACATGTATGATAAAAATTACTCCGATAATTCAGCTAGCAGAAAGAACTTTGCTCTATTATCACATAAACTGAATTCAATGTAGCTAAACTGCAGCTTGTCATCGATATAAAACCACCTTCCGCCGGGCAATTGCTTTGCAAGGGCATTTGAGCGTTCGGTTGACCGAATAAGTAACCATTTTCTTTGTACCCTTGTTAACATTTAATTTCATTTGTCTTTGTTACTCGCACTCCCGCACTGTTTTTAGGCATCCTCACCAGCTACAATGTGGTCGTCAAGGGCTTGGATGTGCACAATACGACGCGTATATTTAAAAATATGACCATTGATGCGGCGACACCGACGCTGCTGCTGGCCAACCTCACAACGGGCGTCACCTATTATATTGCTGTGGCGGCGGCCACCCGTGTGGGCGTCGGTCCCTTCAGCAAACCGGCCGTGCTGCGCATCGATGCGCGCACCCAATCACTGGACACCGGCTACACGCGGTGAGTGGAGGCGGGGGGGCATGGGGACGGCACGGACGGTTTATTGTGTGTCATTGTCAGCGTACGGGGAGCTCATTTGACTGCTGCTGCTGCTGCTGCCGTTGGGACAAAGGCCGAAGCTGAAGCTCCTGCGCTTAGCCACATTCACATCAATCCATTAACGGCAAACGACAATGGGCGGATGAAAATGTGCGCTGATGAGAATGGGAAATGTGGACAGACGGACAGTGGGACGGACAGTGACTATGTGACCATTAAACTAAGCCTAGCCAAGGCACGTACTTCCTGGCAGTATCAATGCTCATGCCGCTTTCTTTGCCTATTCTCTTTCTATACCCATTTACCATTTACATTGTGCACAGCTATCCCATCAGTCGTGATATTGCCGATGACTTTTTAACGCAGACCTGGTTTATCGTCCTGCTGGGCTCCATCATTGCCATAATTGTGTTTCTATTGGGCGCATTGGTTCTATTCAAGCGCTATCAATTTATCAAGCAGACATCGCTGGGCAGTTTACATGGTGAGTTATCCTATCTACGCCCCGCACATTCTCCCATTTTCCCACACCCGACAAGTCGGCAATTTAAATATATATTTTTTCTCTCTTTTGTTTATTCAACTTCTTTTTTTGTGGATTAAGTTTTGGTGGCAAGAGCTTAGTTTAAATAGATTTCAGCAACTTGGGGTGAGGTATTCTTTTTTCTTTTAAACTGGGCTTCGATTTACAGGCGGGGGCGGTAATTGCTTGGCATTAGAAATTTATGAGGCGTATGCTCTATTGAGCAGTGAAAATGTCGCAGCTTAGAGACAACTTAAGTTTATAGAAAATCTCTATTATAAGCTATTTAAATCTTTAGCAAATTTGCACTTGCTCAATCGAACTGTTCATTAATAAATATATATGTAATTAAATATTAAATTATATTTAGTTCTTATTTGGCTTAAATATGGTAAGAATGTTTTTAAAGCAACATTTAATTTAGTTGACAATTTCGAGAAAAATTTAACGTAAATTTTACCCAAACCTGGAATTTAAATATTTTACACATTGGTTCGAATCGTTGATGTTCCCTATTAAACATATTCTATCAGATTTGGATATAAACCTAAAAAAATAAAATAAAAAGAAACATATTTTTTAACTATCTTCACAACAAATCTTCGCACTGACATCTCCATTTGAGGCAAAAACAGTTCCAAAGGAGGAAAAACTCATATGTCTTGATAAAATAATTCTCGCTGAGCGCGGGCAGGGCCAAGCAGAGCTCGTATAATCTATGATTTATGACCGCACGTTTATGGCCGGTCTCAATTAGGCTGCCGTTTTGTAAGCCACAAAAGCGGAGCAACACGCACTCATGACATTAGCGAGCGACTCCGATCCTAGTACCTAGGGTAATAATCTTGGCTCGAAGGTTAAACCGGCGATAAAAAGATAAACACGAAATGCGGGTAGGGGAGATCGCAGATAGAGAGGGACAGACAGAGAGAGGGGGAAACGTCAAATGCGCACGTGAAAATCACATCAATTGTCTAGTAAAACACTAAAAATAAAAAGGGCTTGAGGCTGAGGGGGGGGAGGGGCGCAACTTCTTACCAATTGAATATAAAATGTTATTTCCGTCTTTTATTATTTGCACGTTGCCCTTTTATTTGACGGCCAAAAGGAGCTGCGTTTTAGCCGCTTTGTAATTGGGCGCCACTAACGAGGCCACTGACGAAAACGACGACTCGCCTCCCAGCAAACGGCATTAACTATCTGATATCCAGCATGTGTATTTATTCGATATCCGTGCTTTATTTCAGGCAATCACGCAATCGGCACCGTGCGAAAGTTTCCAACGCTGCCAATGAATGGAGGCGGTGGTGTTGGTGGCACCAACACTGGTGGCAACTCTGGCATTGGCGGCTCCAATGGCCTCTGGATCGATCCGAGTGGCGGTGTTTGGCGACAGGCCGCTGGCTCATGTACGACAAAGGAGCAACTTCCGGGCTATGCACAGGCCACAGCTCAACAGCGAGGACAACAGGCTCAGGCTCAGGCGCAGGGACAGGGACAGCAGCAGGGACAGCAATCAAACACACAACAGCCGCTGCCTGATTATGAGAGGTGAGCACGATTTGAACTTGGCCAAAAGGGTTGCTGAAATGTGGGCGGTTTATCAGTCGTGCGCACAGGAAGTTCCCTTAATATCCTGTCTACGCTTCGCTGCCTGTTTAATTACGCAAAATTGCCAAAGCTGCCGAAAAAAAACCATGCCAAATGCAAATGCTCTAAAATGTTCCAAAGCGGAGGGCGGGTTTGTTGGGGCCGGCCTGTTTGATGGCAAAAGAAAATAGCGAGTGCGCGGGGCCGCACTATTTACGATTCCCTCATAAAAATTGCGTAGCTGCAGCCGCATCCACTTCAATAAGCTACCAAAAGCGGCACACAAACGCAAACCCCATACCAAGCAACCCCACAGAAAACAAAAATAACAACAACAACAAAAACAACAACCGCCATTAAATTGTTACACTTGAACGGGTTTTACTTTGGGCCATGGCGATTGCCAGTGCCTGGCACTGCCAGCAGCCGCTGCCCTCTGTTTATCGAGGGGGTTGAGCCCGCTCAACTGGCTTTACCGGAGTTTTACTGCACTCCCCCGCCAGCCACACCCACCATTCGCCCCCAAAAGTGCGGCCATTTATGTTGCCCCCTTAATTCATTTCCATATATACGCACATGAATTCCATATTTCTCGTTGCGTATTTTTAAATATTTGTCTGTTTGCATTGCGTTCGGTTTCTGTGGTGCTTGCTGATGCGCTGCGGTGGTGCTTAATACAACAAATTGTTGTTTTTATTTTTATGGTTTTCTGTAACTCATATAAAAGTGGAATATATTGCAAAGCAATCAGAGAAACTCTGACAAGGTTAAAATCTAGTGGCGAAATTTCTATTTAATATCTGGTCAAAATCAAAGATATAAAAGCAGGTTGTTGCTTAAAGTAACAAATCTCATTTTTATACAATATTTTAAATTTTTTATTTCTCTTTTCATTTTCTTAATCTATATCTCTTTAAAGCAACTTTATCCAAGTTATTGCAACAACTACCTTCGTCTTGCTTTGTTTTTACTTCTTACTTAAAAAATGTTCTGCCGTGTTTTTGTTTTTCATGTTTTTTTTTTATCTTCTGTAATTTTTTTTTGCTGCTTTCAGAAGTTTTCCTTAAAGCTTAATGTACCGTTGTGGCAACAATAACTGAAAAGCAAACAAGGCGCAATAAAAAGACGCAACTGCTGGCGACATATTGTTGTTCTGCTCTGCTCTGTTCTGTTCTGTTATTTTTTTGTGTTTTTTCTTTCTCCCTCTCTTTTACTACCTCCGCCACGCCCCGCTGCACAGGAGCGACCCCCGTTCATGGCCCACAAGTTGTGCGTATTTATTTGCGGCATTTTACGCATTTATTTGTTTTGACTTTTTTTACAATATCCCAGCGACAGCAACTGTGGCAGATACCTAACCCCCCCACCCCACCCCTCTCACACTAGTACAATTTGAGCACTTCCTATTGCTCCACCTCCCCTTTTGTACGTTCTCCTAATGCTGTTGCCGCTTCCGTTACGCGATTTTCATTATTTCCGTTTCAATTTTTCTGTTGTGTACTTTTTGGCTGTTGCGTTGTTCTTTTTTGTTGTTGTTGTGCATTTTAACAACGTTGTAAAGTCGTAAAAAAACATAAACACACACACACACACACATACACCTTGTGTTACACCCCCAAACACCACTTGGCACGCGTGCGACGCCGTCATTTGAATTTTCCAATTAAAATATTTAATTTCTTTTCGGGTTGTCTGATTTTCAACATTATGGCGCCAGCTACAACATCTTGTATTAG
>SCDT01001536.1:12825-42060 GCA_004143765.1 Drosophila melanica
TGTATAAGGATCAAGGGGCTTGGGGGGGGGTGGGTCTATTTCTGTGCCAGGTCCTTATAGGCACTTGAATTCCCCGGTCGCAGTCACGTTTAATTGCTGGAAAATTTCAAATTCCGTTGCATAATTTCAGGCGTATTTAGGCAGAGTTGTAGCTTATAAGTTTACATGTCAACCAGAGTTGCAGCTAAATAAAGGGTAAATTTAGGATAGGGATTCTATGAAGAACCGTTTATCCATGCGGAAAGTTCGCAGATAAAACTTGGCGTTTAAAAATATTCATTTATTTTAAAATTTTGTTCGTTTCTTTAAATTCCTCCTTTTTACAATTCCTCCCCATAAATTGTGCAGTTTTTCCTTAATTATTCTCTGCCCACATTCACACATAACTGTAACTGTAATTTATGCTCAACGAAGCTGCTAACTTTTCACTATGCATTTATGCAGTTAGTTACTTTCCACACATCCCACAGCAATTCAAAGGAAAATTCCATTTCAGTAATTTTTGCCGGAGAGCAAAAAAAAAAACTCATTGGGAAAGTGCGATAGATAAGCATTATCTCATTAGCTAATTAGTGTACGAGAAATTTCTGCAATAAAAAAGTTTTTGCATACAAATTTTCGCAACTAAACAGCTGAGGGGAAAGCAAAAAGTTTGGCCAGCGAATTAAGTATTTTTTCGGGTGCTGTTTTTTTCGCCCACTAATTAGAAAGTTTGAATGCATGACACGCCCAGCTAACGGGCGAATGTATTGGCGGCAGAGTGCAGCAATCCGAATGAGGATAAAATTCCCGTTCCAGATGCCGCACAGCGTTTTTAATGAGCTGCAGCAAACAAATTTCCGGCTGTGGCTCGAAACCAGCACCAATATGAAATTGGTTCTGTGTGTGGCCGAACAAAAGCAATTTCCTACGATTGATTTATGAGTAATGCGTTTGGGCACAGACATACGCTTTTTAACCAACGAGTTAATAACCTAACCCGAGCACCATCTCTCTATCTATCTGCAGACTCTCGCCGCTGAATATGCCGGACTATGCGGAAGTTGCATGTTCAACGTTCAAAAGCCCCCACAACAATGCTGCACAAACTTCCGGCGGACAGTTGGTCTCATCATCATTATACGATAGCTGCGGCGCCTATGCCACAACAAATGTGGTCGCCAATGTGAAGCTCTATCAGAATCGTTATGGCACAAAGCCGACGCCGCCGACATCGACATCAGCGGTCGGAGCGGGAGCGGGAACGGGAACAGTCGGCAACAACAATAATGGCTGCAGTAGCGATTATCAAACAACGGGCATGTACTCGGCGCCAGCGAGTGCCCATTATGGCTGCCTGGAGCCAAATCCGATGACCATATCGACCGCTTCGACGGCCATTTTGAGCGGCTCGCCGGCCAAGCTGAAAAAGATCAACATCACCGAGAACAAAATGGAGCACATCCAGAATCTGAGCAACAAAAACGACAGCAACTGCACCAAAACGGAACGCACGAATCCCTTCAATCAGCAGCAGCAGCTGCTTCTCGCCAGCAATGCCCTCAAACAGGGACTGGGCGCCTATGCGAACACCACGCTGGCCGCCCAAATGGCCAGCGGCGGCGGCGCTGGAACCTTGCGCCGCCAGCGACAGCCGAAGACGCTGTTCAAGAGCGAGAACAACATTTTGGGGAAGACGGGCGCCGGTCTGCGGCACCAGAACAACGCCTCTGCAAATGGTAATTTGGATTTTCTGACCGGGGGACCGCCGGCGGGCGGTGAGAATCTCGATGCGGATTTCTCGGCGCTGTGCAACTCGACGAATCAGCTGCTGAACGATTGGGCTTCCAGTGCGTCGATTGCGGCGGGCGATTATCATTTTGGCACTAAGCAGCCCAGCAAACAGCATTTGTATGTTAAGGCCAAGGATGGCACCTGGTCCGCCGTCAGCTCCGATGCGTATCAGACCTTCAAGCAGCAGCAGCAACAGCAGCAACAGCAACATCAACAACAACACCAATTCCTGGCCGGCACAGGTGACAACAAGCTACCCCTTAGCGTTAATCCCGCACATAGTTCGAGCAGCCTAGCGGCCGATAGCAAATTCCTGAGTAGCTTTGGGGCCAGCGCCAATGTTTAGAGCGGTTGCTTGCAATGAAATCTATGTATGTTTGCTGGGGGTTGCTGGGAGAGCAACACACCACCCCCGCACCCCCTATCAGTACAGCCCTAGAGTTGTGTTTTTGCTCAGTAGACATAAGTGCTAAACGAAAGTTGTGAACTGCATTGAGTGTTGGGTACGACTAGGAGACTACCTAGGAGAAGATTGGTCAGGGTTCCATGCTTGAAAAGGGGTTAGTGAGGAAGATCTGTCAAATGGCAACAAACAACCTGTTGATAAAGTCAAAAGTTACAAAATTACAGCTAGAAATAAAGTTTTAGGAACTCAAATTTTCGCAGCTCAATTGAAAACAATTTTCATGTGGAGCTAAGAACGTTAAAATACACAAAAAACAAAGTTCTAAGTAGATAAGTTCTTATAGAGCAGCATATAATATATATTACAGTAAGAGTTGCATATGGTTCTTCATGCAAACCATTCCTGTCTACAGTCTGTATAAGTTACAGCATGAAACTTTAGCAGTTGAATGCTAACAACAGAAGATGTTAAGAGCGTAACTTTAACATGTTACTTTGTAGAGCTCATGTTAACTTACATATATTTCGTTTCACTTTTAACATTCTTTGTTTATGTAAGAGTGACATTAACAGATCTTTATACAATTCAACTGTAAAATCTGCGCTAATGTTGGTTTTACAGAAGCAGACGCCTTGCAGCATAGATAAATGTATATTTAAAGCCAATAAATAATTATTTATGATGGAATTTTCAGCAATTGTATTCCCATATAGCGGACCCCAAGTAACTGATAGCTAAAGCTCCACAATTACACCCACTAAACCCTAGAGTAGCTGATGCCCTCGTAATGCCAGCTAAATCTATGATCTAGACTAGACACCCACCCGTAATGCAAGTTCTACACTTAAAAAACCCACCCCACCCAAAAAAAAAACCAACAACAACGAAAGGTGTGCGTGTGTAAAAAAAAAAAAGAATTCGTTTCTGATATATACTTATTGGCTTGTAAATAGATTTCAACCTACTAATGCATATGGAATACTGCATTTATACTAAACAGCTAAGCAAGAAAAATTATATAGAAAAAAATGAAATTATATATATAAATATACCACACACAAACCAAATAGCCCCGACGTAGTTAAACTAAGTAAAAATTAATGTAATTTTTAGTACGAAATCCAAAATGTTTGAGCCAAAAAAAAAAACAAAGAATAGCAAACCCTAACGAAGCATTAAATAAAAACTCACCTAAAAAACAAAAATTTAGAATTGTACTTAAAATCAAGCAGCACTTAAACAATAATTAAAGATTCATTAGCTAACGGTGCAATGTGTAATAATCCCCGCAGATAAGCGAAATAAATGCTATAATAAGGCTGTTAAATGTAAAATATCATAAATAATAAATAATCCCCGAAACCGAAAAATTTGATATGTATGTATCTGCATTAAAATTGTGTAATTAAAGCATTTAATTGTAATTAACTGACGAACTAGTTTTAGTTGCTCTAGCTAAACGGAAAATAGAATCCAGCTGAAAATATATACATATTTCAAAAAATATATATAATATGCTGTCAAAAGGGCAAAAAAAAACCACCCAGGTGTAAGCAATCAATGAGAATTAAATTGATAAATTATGCGGAAAAAGTACGTGAAAAGTAACGTTGCGAATAAATACTAAATAACTACGAGCAAAGTTAATACTAACTAAAATATAAAAAAATAATACATATTTAAACGAATTTAATTTCATTGCAATTTGGATTTTGCCACAATGTAGCTGCCACCGTTTGGAGGCGCCACAGCTGCGCCTACATTCTGCTGGACAATTCCATGGATTTTGTCATTTGAATTCCGGCGCTTCACTGCTGACCAAACAGGTAAACCGAAACCGAGCTATGTCAGCCAACTAGAAACCCNGTTTGCCAGCCAACTGAAAACCCCAAGGCTCCCCTCCCCACCCCCCCCCCCCCCCTTTTATATAGCGGGGTAAATTAATTATGCGCTTTGTTGTACTACTCCCCCCGCCCCCTCGACCAATTTCTGCTGCCGGCATCATTAAACTGAAATGAGATATTGTTTATAGTACTACAATCGTTGCGCGTTGTCCTGCTGTTGCGACTGTTAACATGGTAATTGGAAATTCAGGATAATCAAATGAATGCCCTCCTTTGGTTGTGTTCTTGTTTTTGTATTTGGTTGTAAAAACAATTTCACAAATTGTTATTGACAATTTATATCTGTTGTTCATATATATTTTTTTTTTTTCGTTCGTTCGTTCGTTCTCTTTTTTCGGTTTATTTTTGCCTCTGCCAAAGTCCTTGCGTCCTGCAAACGGATGCCATTTGAATGTGCATTTAAATTGCGCAAACAAATGAAAATCAATTCGACCAAATGAAGCGCAATAATATAGCAACTATTCTTGCTTAATATTGGCATTATTAGGTTTTACTATGCATGCACATACATATATGTAAAGCGAAATAAAATAATCAGAATTTCAAATCGATTACTGTGCAGCTTTCCTATAAGGACTTGATAATAATTTTTAAATGCTGTAAAATATTTGCTGAAAATAAAAATGGTTTACAAAGTAGAACAGCGAAAGTTAACTTGGCATTTGCCAATTTGCAGTAAATAAAAATGATAAAATCTTTAATATTGAATTTTAAATAAATATAATATTCGCTATTGAAACGTGTGACTGTAGCTCATATTAATTCTACACTGATTAAAAGCTTGTGGCTATGGAAAACTGGTTTAAACTTCGATAAAGTAATTATTAAGTTAATATCCACAGAATTAGTAGAATTAAATTTTGTCAAAGAGACGTTTATTGTAGCAAATAATTGCATTTTCTATGTAATTAGTGCATTTAGACACCAAATATTTCTTAATAACAACAAAATTAATTTACAGTATTCAATTCGATGCATATTTAAACAGAAGTTTTCCGAATTTCCAAATTACAATCAGCTGCTTTGCAATTTTCCATCCGTTTCAGGCAAGTTTCTTTTGGCGTTAAATAAATTTCGATTTTCAAAGATATTTTATTTTCTCAAACTTTGTATGAGCTTAAATTTGCACTTTGCCAGTGCTTAAAATCCATGTTAAATTATTTCGATTCGATTGTTGGTCGATCCAGCTTTACGCTATTTGTATTTTCAAGTGAATTCTGCACATTTCAGTTTATTTTCCATGCGTAAACAGAGGCAGAACTTTAAGCTGTTGCCAACTGGCAGCAGCAGCAGCAGCTGCAACAGCACCCAATGCCCAGCTACTGCCTAATGTAACTGAACAGCCCACGCCATTAGCTACAACACACACACACACACGCAAACACACACCCACCTCCCCCCTCTCCATGCACAAGCCCAACTACAAATAGCCGTAGCTCTCTGTCTGCTAGCCACTGACCAGGCCGATAAATAAACCCAAATTTATCATGTACATGAACACAGCGCATACATTGCCTGTACTGGAAAACAAGGGGCAGAGGGGGTCGGGGGGGAGGGTTGTAAATGGAAAGCTTTTGGAGCGAGCACATATCGTGGACATATAATAGCAATGCCGGCAGCGGTCATAATTTTTGGCACAAAATTGTCGATAGGCGTTGAAGCGTTCAATTGAATGTCCTAGTCGGCAACGTCTGGCCAGGATCTGAGCCCGCACCCTCAGCGAACCTTGGTAAGTCTTGGTAGACTCTGCCCCAGCTCCATGGCCCGGTTCTTAACGTTGTCCAGCCAAACACTATTGTATAATCAAAACTAATGGTCTATAAAGAATCAATTCTCAATTTGTTTAGCCCCAGCTGTTGCCCCTCGAATGCGACAGGACACGCAGGACATTGGACATTGGAACATGGAAAATTTTCACGTTTGGCAGCACTGGCCACACACATACACATATGCGGCAAATAAAATTTAAATGCATTTTGTAAATAATTTAATACAAAAGAAAATAAAACCAAACACAGACAAACAGATGGTGGCTAACCCCTAATGAGTGCTCTGATTAGGGATATTCCCGCACATTCGCCGAGTCACACATAAATTAGTTGGCGAATTTGTTGCATAAAAATGGAATTTTTGATTTCATTGTATTTGGGCAGTCGTGTGTGCCGGCAACACAAAAAGCAACCGGAACGAATATAGAATAATGCGGGGGTGGGGGGTGGAGAAGAAAGCAGGAAAGCACTGATTCAGCAAGTTGCCATAAAGTTTAATCAGCAGCTTGGCATCGTCAGCGCAAGGACAAGCGGCAGGCAAAAAAGAAGGACTCGTAAATATGAGCTGAGACCAGACAGACACACATCTATGTATATTTCTATATATAAGTGTAGAACACACATCGAAAGTTTTATGCGCATTTGAGTGACCATAAAAATGGCCAGTTCTGCTGTGCTCTGGACATCCTGCTGCTTGCGGCAGGATAGCTGTGGCCTGTGCCCAGCGATGCCTGTTGATAACAACAAAATTGTGCAACGCAATTTGATGAGATTAGCCAACGTACATAGAGTACAAGTAGGAGATATATATATATACATATATATGTATATAGTCGGTACCAAGTCGACTGTCATTATAATTCGTTGCGGCAGGCTTTAGTCCGCACAGCAAATTGATTAAAGCTGACGCAACTACAAATAAAGCCACAAAATGGAGCAAAGTGAATCGAAAATTAATAGTGTCGTAAGTCCAATTATGATAAAAAGAAAAGTAGAGCAATTTTTATAGTTGTTGTAAGAAGGATTCAAAAAGCTTGCCAAGAGTCTGCACTTAAACGTTTAAGGAAAACAATGAAACGAAGAATTGAAAACCTGCATCACTTTTTCTGCTTTCTATAAAATATTATGGGAAGGTTCTTCTCTCTTTTAAAACTACTCTTCCTTAACTCCACCCAGCAGAAAGAATAGAATTCAAATCGCTTTAGCTAAATGGCTACAATCAAAATGGCGGCGTTCCAAAAGCAATTTAATTGAAACTCCCCAAATGCCCAAAACAATAATGCAAATGCCAAAAATGTTCATAGGAATTCCAGCAGACAGAGAAAATAGAAGAGAACACATAAAAATCTAGTGCAACAATTTTTATGCGTGCTCCAACATTTTAATTTGAGCATTATTTTTGATGCTCTTCTTTTGTTTCAACTTTTTTTCGATTACGGGTTTTGCAAACAAATTGAAATTGACCAAAGCTCAAAGCCCAAGGGAAGATGAGAGAGACAGACAGTCACCTTTTCTATATACATATATATATATATCAGTCATTGTTTCTCTCTCTTTTTCTCTTTCTCTTTCAAAAAAACACACACATTAATTTAAAGCCCTAAAAGTTGGACTTTAAATGGACCGACTAAACTTTCTTGTCGAGTTAGTCAAAAAGTTTAATTTGCGCTGTGGGAGCCTTCAGGCTTGCCTCAGTGGCTTCTGCCTTTTCGTGAGTAATTAGTAAAAAGCATTAAAATGAACGAGCTTTGAGAGCATTTCTCCTTGTTTAAATGCACTTATATATAGAAGCATGAAGCTGTAAAAATTAACATAGATAATTAAACGGTTGCTGCACTTACCTGTAGCAGTATTATGTAAGAAACCAATTGTGTATATGTTTAAAAAATAGGTTTGTTTGCAAGTTAAATTTAACTTAGTTGCCTTCAGTCGAAAAACTTTCACATTTCGCTTAGTTACTGTAATTTAAGCAGACATAAAACTTAACAGCCTATTTACAGCACTGGCCATAGACAGACAACGCGCCACACTCTCTCACTCTCACACAAAACATGGCGACTGTGGTGTGGGAGAGTCTGTTGAGTGAGTTTGAGTGAGGGAGAGTCAAAGAACTAATGGGAGACAGAAACGCGGACAATTGCAGTCGCTGCTGTCGCCGACCGTCGCTTCCTGAGACACTTAAACAGGCCATAAAATACATTTTGAGCGTGGCGTCTGCGTCGCTTCGCCGCTGCTTTGGTCGCTTTGTCGCTTTTGTAGTTGTTGCTGGCGTCTCGCCTCTAGGCGTTGTAATTTCTTGAATGTGTCAGGCCGCGTCGTCCTTCTAATTGCAAAATATGGCGACAATTTCAAAGAAGTTGAGCACATTGACGCCTGCTGACTGCCGCTGCGGGGATAATATAATTTCAACTGGCATTTTGGGTGCCGTATAAATAACACGCGAATAGACGTGGGGTTGCCGTCGTCCACCACTTGAACTTGCACACGGTCATTATGTCTTGAATACGCGAACACCGTAACGCAGACTAAAGAGAAATACGAGCATAACTATTTAAAGTACAGAAAGCGAAGCTTAAACGGTAACTAAAGCTCAAGCTGAAATGTTGAGAGTGCGACAAAACCCCAGCTCAAAAGCCAGTCTGCGGCGAAGTTCACTCTCTCACACCCGGCTGCTCCAAGGATAAGTGTATGTGTGTGTATGTATGTATGTGTGTGGCGCATTTTATGAAACGTTTTATTATACTAATTTGTAGCCTGGCAATGGTCGCCAGTTTTGGTTACATCGAATGGCACCAACTAAAATGGCAATTTGCCATTGCATGAAACGAGCGGGTCAGAGTGAGAGAGTGAGAGTCAGTGTGCTTGTGTGCAAAAAGGGAGAGGAGCACACACTTCAGTCAAGTCTCTATTAGCAGACAATGCGTTTGCGAGGGGAGCTTGCTGGCTTCTAAAATCGTCTCTTCTAATACATATGGAAAAAGGTACTCCATGAAAATTGTTTAACTGTCTGTCTGTCCGGTGTGTGTGTGTGTGTTTTCATGTGGGGATTTTCGCCTTTGGGAGGTTTTTATTAAAATGACGTTGCCCTGCAGCGTTTGTCCGGTTGGTCCCTGACCAGCGTCGAGTGGCCAATGGCATTTGCTTTACGCATATCCCGTAAATGCTTCTTTGGTGGAATCGTTAGTGTCCTTTGCAGTTGCCGTTGCCGTTGCAGTCGCAGTCGCAGTCGTCCTGGCACCGGCTGGTTAAGTCCCTTTTTGGTTGGGGGCCAAGTTTTAACGACTTTGTTTCCGTTACGTCTAATTTAATGAAATTCGTTTTGCTTTTGGTTTCTGTTTCGGTTTCGGTTTTTGCTTTTTCCCCAAGTTTTCTGCATACAATTTTCAGAAAAATGGCATTCTAATGACTTGGGCGTTGTTGCACTTAGTCCTTGTTGTTCTTGTTGTTGTTTTTTTTTTTTGGGAGGGGAAGAGACACCCTGTAAACACCCTGTACGCCTTAAAGGGGGGCGTTTTTGAGTTGGGTCTGTAATATTTTGTTCGCATTTTGATTTAATGATGGTGTCCACCTGCGCCTCTGCTCCTCTGCATGGATATAAAGACATTGATTATAATGATATAGTAATTCTATAGTCCAGCGAGGGGCGTTGCAGTGCACAGTGCGAGCGATAAGTATACGGTCAGAGCAGAGATGGGAACTGTTGACGGCGCACAGCAATTATAAGCCCAAGGACCCCCAGTGTCCTGAGATTGTATTAGATAACAAGCACTTTCTGGTGTTAAAACTGAATAACAATCTATTAAAACCCAATTTACGTGTTTAACCTTCAATTGAAATAATTGGTTGTAATTCAGGTTATTCGATATAGATATAGAAAGTTCGTCACTAGCTTGTGTTGGAAGTGTTAATTTACTTCAAAGTTGAGATCAATTATAATATATCTTAATTATAGAATTAGTTGTAAGTAAAAATACTAATTAATAACATTTACTAAAGATTAAAATTAGAAAGATATATTTTCACCATGTAACTTTTTTTTTGTAAATATTTTTATGTAGAGATCTAAATTCCAGATCTTTAATATCCAGCGGACTCCATATTAAAATTGAGATACATTCAATTTTGCTGCCGTAGCGTGGTTGGAAATCGTTAAGTGGCATTGCGAATAGTTTGGAATCCGAGTTGGTTTCATGAAATATGTTGGTTGAACATTTCTTCGAAGGCAATTTAGTTGCATGTTGTGCTTGTGTGGCACGCCCACCAGTGCGCCCACAGGCGAAAATGCAGCCACAAAATATGCAACAAATATTCGTCGGATGGTTTTTTGCCTGATAACTTGAACTATTTGCAAGAAATATGAGCGAAGAAGCGCGTTGCGAATAAACAAACTGATTTGCATTTATGGAAATGTTGCAAACAGACACACACACACACATATATACACACACGCCACGCCCACTCCATACAGTGTTGCCCTCATTCGCGGCAGACAACACGTAGCGGTAATGGCGTAAAAATGCAAAGGAAATATCAAATGCTTGCGGGTGCGCGGGGCGGGGCACATTGCGCAGGATACACATGAGTAGCTGCTGACCAAAATCAAATAGAAACGTCGAGTGTGTGCGTGTGTGTGTGTGTGTGTGTGTGTGTGTGTTTGTGTGCAAAAGCCAAAAGTAAATATTTATGTTTTATGTTAATGAGAATATGTCTGACTTTTTGCTATTTGAATATTGGCAAACGGCCGCTGCAGCAGCGCAGGATACGCTGCCAGGACTCGCCTCGGCCAGGGCCAAGAGAATGACAAATGCGTCGGGGCGTTGGTTAAACTGCGGTTGCACTTCTTTTTTTCCGCTGTTGCCACAAACAACCACCGGGCTCATGAGTCTCAGCCTTGCCTGTGGTTTTGTAAATTTAGCACTACAGCCTACTGGGCGGGCGGGGGGAGGGTAGGCTGGTCCTGCCAGAGGGGGGCTGGGGGCTGTGCAGAAATACTTTATTACGCTGACTTTCGCTAACACAGTTGTTGTTGTTGCTGCTGGTTTGTTGGTCAATAATTGACAATTTAATTTTCCAGAGTGTCGAAAAAATTGGCGCATAAATAAAAACCAGAAAAATATAAAATAAAATAGTTAAATACCCTTGCAATTCAGAGTTTTCTGTGCAGATACAAAAGTATCTATAATTTTTATATTTTTTTCGAATATACAATAATATTGATCGTTTTTTAGATATAACAGAACATTTGATTTGAAATCGGAACACATAATTATTGATATACAAATTAGTTTCGAATTATTTTTTTTAACTATTAAATTTATTTATTCCGTTTATATATATATATTATCCTAAAAACTATTCACATAAATTTGCAGCTTTATTTTTTTGAGAGTATTCAAAGTTTGTTGGTTTTATGTTTGTGGCATTTGCCTCTTGTTGCATGTTTAATTAGTCGGTTGTTTATAGCTTTATGCAGTTTTTTTTATATTGTTGTGGCTTTTGCTCGGCTTATAATACTCCTTCACAAATTAAAGAGAGTATATTGGGTTTGATTTGCACATTTTATGGCGCTTTGATCATGTTTTGGCTTCTAGATTGATTTCCCATTTAAAGTATAACGTTATTGGAAATGAAATTTTATTGTTGCTTTTTAATATCCTGTTAGCCCCCTCCTCCTCCCCCCTAACTTACTATGGAATTATATTTTTTAAATTGAAAACTGTGAGTTTTGAAATCGATTTTGTTTGTCTTAATTAATATCAAAAATAACATTAAAATTTTGAGTAGGCCAAATTTTTTGTTAAAAATAAAAATAAAAAAAACAAAATCAACAAAAGTTTGGACAACTAATTTTCAAAAAAAAAATGTTTTTCTTTTTTTTGTACTTTATTGTATTTTGCTATCGGTTATACCCGTTAGTGCGTGCTTATTCTTTTTTTTTTGTTTTTTATTTTTATTCCCTTTTATTTGTTTTGGTTTATTCGCTTGTTGTCTCTTTTTTTTTTTGTTTTGTTTTGTTTGTTGTTAATTTATTAATGCTGCATGATATGCCGCTTAAGCTGACATTTAATTAATTCTATTAATTTTTTAATTATGCAAGCGAAAAAAAAATAATAATAAACTACAAAACGTTAAAATTAATGGTTATTTTGTGTTCATATAAAAGTATTTAAATGGAAATGCCAGCAGTTAAATATTTATTAATATTAAATAAAGTTAAAAAGCACTGCCAATTGCAAAAGAAAACTGAATAAAGTTAAATACTCAGCTTTAATTTCTCGCTGAACTTAGCTTAATCTGTCGATTTTTTCTCAGTTTTTTATACAATTTAGTTTTATTAGAAAATTAAATTGAATCGTTTTAATTTCATATTCAATTTTGAAATATTGTCTGAAACTGAAACTGTCCCGCATATCCAATAGCCGTCTGCAGATTGTGCAATCAGAGCACATAACTAAACTTTGCCCCGCCCCCTCCCCTATCGCTTAGAATTGCCCACAACTTTAGCTGGCAATTGCACTCAGAAGAACGAAATGCCAACAAAATGGCAAAGGTTAATGCACCATTGGACAGTTGTCGTCTATGCGTTATGTCTCATCCAATGCAGCCAATGTCGACATCATCATCATCATCGTCATCATCATCATCATCATCATGTTGGTGTGTGTGTGTGTGTGTGTGTGTGGCATATGACAAAGTTTAAGTGCTGGTAAATCCATAGATTTCATGCTGGCAGCGGGCAAACATGGCCACATATTGTGCGAGACAAGCAACAACAGCAACAACGACAACAACATGAAGTACAAACAACCAGAGGTGTTGGTAATGTGCTGCAAACAACAAAAACAACTGCAACAACAACAACAACAACTGTTGTTGCAACAATAGTATCGCATTTCAATGTTTTTAGTGCGGCATAAAAACAAAAGCAAAAGCCGCATTCAAACTGCGAACTACCAACGACAACAACAACAACAACGACAACAACAGTTACTAACAACGTTACTTTGGGGCACAGACTGCAAAAGTTTTTATGCTACAACCGGCAGATACTTACCATCAGCCTCCTCACACCCCCGTCCCGTCCCCGCATTGGCTGCCATCACCCAGCGCTGGCTGCACGTAATTTTGTTGTGTCGCGACGCAAATATGTTGCCCATGAAAGCCATCGAGCCACCCTCGCGCCCAGCCGCACCCTGTCATATGCTAAGCTGCTACCTTGGCATTATGCAAGGCGCCGTCGCACTTGTCACTTTAACCTTGCACGGCCTGTCGGCAGGCCCCACAACCCAATCAACCCACCCAACCACCCAATCCAGCCCACCACCCATCAGGCAAGCCACTGAAAATTTGCGCAAAGCGGCATGGAAAATGAAAAGAAAAGCCATAAAACCAAAGACGACGCGCAAATCCAGAAAAAAAAACAGATAATGCAAGAAATGTTGCAATTTAGGTGCGTGACGCACTTTAAATACCCTAACTTTTAGGTAGAAAAAACGAACGAACAAAAATGTGAACTATATGAAATATGAAAAATAAATGGATTATAAATAATTATTTTAGGTAAAAGTTTTTTTCACTCATTTCAACTGAAACTAATGTGTAAATTTATCTCTTTTTATAGTAAAACCTAATATTTATTTTTTAAAAATTTGTTTATATTAGTTTGATTTAAATTGTTTATCTATAAAAATTGAATCGTATTTATAAATTTGTTTTTCTCGTAGCATGATTTAGTTAATACACCCTATGCTGAGGAATACTGAGACCGAAACGAGCGTAAATATGCCTGTCATCATTTTGACATCAACATTGCTGTCGGCATCGTCGCCGTCGACCGGGCTCGGAGCTGCAGCTGTGGCTATATTTGTGTGGCTGGGTATGTTGAGCGGGCCATTACCATAACTATAATGCATATTTCAGCATCGGCATCGGCATTGGCGACGTCTAAGGTCCCGTCATCGTCATCGTCATCATCATGAACGACAATGATGATGCCGTCGTCGTAGCCGTCGTCATGTGGAAAATCCCCGGTATCACTTTCGCTTATGCCATGTTGACAATCTCGGTTTCAATGTGTGCCCAGTAGTAGCCCGCCCAGCTCCAACAGCTACCCTGCCATCCCCTCCCCCCCCAAACTCCCCCCAAACTGTTGTACTTAGTTATCTGGGAAACATGCCCGGGCATATTTATGCCTGGTTTGTTGTTACCCCGCTTGCCAGAGCCCCGGCCATAATGAATGGCAAGGTTTTAGCATAAAAGTTTATTGAACTAGAACTACGAGGTAAATACACATGGATCGAACCGCAGCAACCGCCCCCCCCATTGGCCATGCAGATACCGTTATGACAGTCTTATGGCCTGTTTATAAATAAAGCGACGCAAATTTGGCCAAAATGGACAGCGAAAACTACTTTACAGGGTATACTTAGTGGTACTCCCAGTGGTATAAAGCACACGAAAGATATATACGAAATTTAAAAGTTTAAAATTTTTTATAATATTTCTTTGACATTATCTTCAAAAATGAATTTCTATTACGGAGGGACTTAAAGTATGGCAGAAAATCATATATTTAAAATAAGTGTCCGAATTCACAAATTTCTTTTTATTTTAGCATTTCGTATTTGTATTTTTGATGAGTTCAACGAGGCATTAATAATAATATTTTTTAGTGAATGATATTGCATATGGTGATATTATAAAATAATAAAAAGGATTGTATTTTATATAAGGTTATTTATTTATTACAAAATTTAAAAATGTAAAATGGAATCAAATAGTTCAATTATGATATTTTTTATTTTAATCATTTTCATATATGTAATTAAGGATTCAAGCTTGATCTTCGATCCTAAAATTGATCGAATCTTACCTATCGATAACATTTTGTATTTCATACAAAAATATCTAAATTAATATTTTAAGCTATTGAATTAAATTTTTATTATATTTAAATTTTAATCATTTGCATTTTGTTGCAAAACTAGTAGTTTTTATTAAAGCTAATCCTTTGATATCTACATCTATTATTATAAAAAATTGCAAACATATGTGATTGATGACATAAGTAAATTGTGGACAAGTCACTCGGGATGCCCAGCAAATTGATCCCTCAAACAGTTCGTCTATCATATTAGGAGTCCCAAATCAAACGTGTTGGGCGCCTCCTGCCTCTCCCGATTATTTCCCATGGAGCGTTTTCCCATTTTGGCCAATTTGGGCAACAGCGAGTGTGCGACTCCCGATGTTCGTGTTCGTAATCCACGTGGATTATGTCAAAATTGGTATATCATAAAAACGTCGCGTACGTGAGCGGCATCGACAAAATATGATGAAGCCGGCAAAGAGGTGGTGCAGAGAGAGATAGAAAGAGAGGGAGAGAGAAAGAGAGAGGTAAGCGCAGCGATTCGAACCCGAAACCGAAACCATTAACTTTGCCTTGTGGCGCTGCTGACACTCGAACTCGAACCTTTTGACCGAGTGATTAATTTGTATGCGCCAAGCGCTGACTTTTGCGGTCTCGGGACAAAGGCCAAAAGTGTTTGGCGTGTAACGGAAATGCGCGCTTGGGGACAGTCCGTCCAGACAGTCCGGAGCAAGAGTTAGCGGCAGATGGGCCACACATTGTCCTGTTCCAGTGTTGGTAAGTGCTTTGAATATGCAACTCGGGGGAGCGAAACAACATAAAGTTTTGCCTTCGGCTTACGGATTTCGCCCTCAAAGTTTTCCACACTACGGCCCGGGTCTTATAAAGCGACTTGCTTGGCTTATGGCCAACAACTTGTAAAGCGGCACAAAAACTTCAAATACGTTTTCTTCGCTTTTCTTTTGTGTTATTTTTATTTTTACAACTACAAGCAAAGAGCGAAATAAAATTCATGACGCGACAATTGGTAAGAAAAACTCGCATCCGTTCGCGCGGTTCGTGTCAAGATTTCATTAAACTTTCTGTAAGACAGCAAAGCTTGACCAATCTATAAAGGAGCGCTAACAAAAACGAGCAAGGACCCAAAAAAAAAAAAACTTGGCTCATTAATTGAGTTGCTCGCTCTATTAGGCAAAAGGGCAAGAAGAAAAGCAAAAAGCATTTCGCATAAATATAAATACTGCATAATACCCAAAAGGGGAGGAATTTAACTGCGCGGAATATTGAAAGAACTTTCGGGAGTTTGAAATTTGCATACTCTAACGAGTTGTTGTTGCATTTAGTTTCATTTAGATCCCTCGTAAGTTTTTCCTTTTGCAATAAAACCAAAGATATGGAAAATATACTTAAATATTTAGTCAATTTTGAAAAGTATTTTTATGTCAAACTACTCTTGTTGAAAAAGTAAAAGGATGTATAAAAATATTTGTAAAAGATGCCAAGCAGATTCCTTTTATAAATATCCTCTTCAAATTATAACACTCAACACAAAAACAAAATAAAGAGAAAACCGTGCCTAAGTCAGCAGCGTCTATGAGTTTCCTTGTAGGAAAGAAGTGTTTCCTATTTCAATTTCGTATTTTATTTAAACTCGCCCGCCTTCGGCGCCCCAGCTAAGTATCTGTTTTTTGTATTATTTGTATCTTTGGCTGTGGATAAAGCCACTGCCGTAACTGTAGATGTATCCTTTTCTTTTTATTGTATTACCGCGAGTGTTATGCTAATTTCCGTAACCGGGAAGCGGGGCGAAACTGCCGACCCGAGTCTGTGGTTCCTGCTCACGCCGTCGCTTTGTCGTCGTCGTCGTCGCTGTCGTCGTCGCATCTTCAGCAGAGTCCTGGGCCGGAAATGAAATTTAACTGAATTTGCATTGGAATTCGATTAAATCGTTTATGCAAACATTTCGTTTCATTTCATTTGCGGGTTTTTCGCTTTCTCGACCCGACTGCGACTGCGACTGCGACTGTAACTGTAAACAGGGCCATGTGAATGTGCGAATCCTTTTTGCCTAACGCCAAATTGCGGCCATGTCTCGAATCCACATCCAGCCCCCCCGCCGCTCATTTTGCGCCATTTGATTTTCTTCATCTTCTTCGTCGTTTTCTGCAACTTTTTGTGTGGCAAGGCGAAATTACATTGAAAAAGCCTCGAGAGTTGATTTTGGCATTCATCTAATTTACATAATGCTCATATGTTTGCCTGTTTTCGAGTTCTGCACGGCTCAGCACATTAAATGCTGTGGCAATGTATCTTAGAGCTTCTTATTTATGAATTAATTTCATTTACCATGTAAATGCATAAAGGTAATCGAGTATGCTACGCCTTAGCTATCACTCTCCCTCTCTCACTTTTATTGTGTTTTTCTTAAAAGCATTTGCATAAAAATATGAAATTTTATACCTAAAAGCGACCGAGAAATTGATGATTGATGGAAGTGTTGTGGAATGTTTTTATGTGGTGAGAGTTTGGAATTACAAAGTGCTATTTTTTTTACACAAAAATGTAATACACAGTTAGCATAAAAGTTAGTGTACAAAGAAGAAGTTCAAAATTTAAAAATTTTTAGGGTTGCTTCAAAAATATTTATTTCTCGAACTAAATTAAAAATCCACTATGGAAACCATTGGAAAAAAAAAAACACTAAAATGCAAATTGTAAACTGTCTTGAATAAACTTTAATAATTCCGCTAGCTTTTGGCCAGCAACATGAAGCATGAGATGTGCATTTAAATGATATTCCCCTTTTTGGTGCATTCCATTTGCCCGATGATGGCTAAAAAGACAGCCCAGCTAGCATCTATTACAATCGTATAATTCGCAGCATTGCTTTCGTTTTTTGTTAGCTTCTTTAAGCTGGGAGTTTTATCTAAGCCCCAAATGGCATTCAAATGCAAACCGCATGAGTCGCATATGGATGCACCGAAGGATGCGACAATAAGCTGCAGTGGCTGTGGCTGTGGCACAGCCAGTGTGCCACTGTGGCAATGTGGCAGTAACCTACTGCGGTCATACATTGTCTCTACTCGCTCTCGCTCTCCCTCTCTCCCTCTCTATCGCTCTCTGGAAGCCATTTGGCACAATGAGCTACCAAAAATGGAGCCGAGCGCCATGGGAAATGTCTGTTTTATTGCGGTCCAGGAAATAGTTCATAAATAAGCATATGCATGTGAGTCTATCAGAGTGTGTGTGTGTGTGTGTGTGCTCTTCTGATGTTGGTATGCAATTTTCTATTTATATAAGCATAACTCGGTTTGCGGCTTGCTTTTCACAAAATCTAAAAAGAAAGGGAATAATATTACAATTGCATTCGGTTTATTTGCTTGGCTTTCGGTTCGAATTCGAGCTGAGTTTTTGGGCTCAGCCACATAATTTGTTTGCCTTGTCTCGAATGTCTCATAAAAGCATTGCAAATCCAATTGAAATAAAAAAAACAACAATCTTGTGGCAACATATTTTCAATGCCGCAAACTGGTGAAAATTGCAGCGCATTAAATATTTAAGCACAATTGGAAAACTCTATTAACACCGTCCGAAAGTGTGGAATGAAAGGCACAAAAGTTTCCGCTCACTTATAAATCATAAAAATTTAAATCACACGACAAAACTTATCCATTATCAACATTAGCAGCAAAAGTTCACCCCCCCTCCCCCCCGCGCCAACTTTTACGCATTTTACAACCAATTTAACTTTAATTTGATAATTTAGCAAAGGCTCGAGGCGAACACAACTGAAAGCGAACAAAACTGAATGAATATTCAATTTGCTTTAAGTTAAAAACTCAATCATTGAACAACCTTAAATTTTGCTGCAAAGCTTTTTAGTGTGCGATTTGTGACATGAAATTAAATGTATATATATGTTATATTGGTTTTGTATCTATTATAATATATTGTATATATTTAACATCACTTGATTTACAGACGATATAAAATAACTTTTTATTTCAAATTATAAAATAACTATTTCTTTCAAATATTTCAAAAGTAACATATTTCTTATTTCGTTTTCAAGGAAATTGCTTGCTTTCATAAATTTTCTTGATCAAAAACATTGAGTAATATACTGCCGCAAACTGATCGCTTTCATTGATTAACTCTTGAGCTTTATAAATCCAAAGTTTGACAGAATTTCCATATTTAACATGCGCACAGCATTCCTCTCCTCTCCAAAAAACCAACCAATTCCCAGAATAAAAAATTGATACAAAAAAGAAAAAAAAAAACCAAAAATGAAAAACTGAACTGACGTGGAACCCATAAATTTTGAACTCTGCCCCCGCTCATTTGCGCAGCGGATTAAAGGGTCTCGTCGGGGTTTTGCCCTCTCACCATTTGTTATGCCTTTGCGTAGGGCTTTGCTTTCCCAATTTTTCTCGATTTTCGTTTTGTCCGATTTTTCAGGCGGCGCTTTCTTGTTGTTGCTTTTGTCGTTGTTGGCCCTGCCGGAAAGCTTGCAAAAGTGATTAATGCAAAAGTCGGCAGCCGCATCGATGGCGACCAACAACAAATTTGCCAGCGCGAATGGAAACGCCCGCAACGACGGCATTTTTATTGAATTGCCAGCTTTGGAATGCGCCGGCCACTCCATTTACCTGCGCAGCCTGAATAAAACTAGACACTCAGTGAATTTGCCAGTGAGCTCTGGTCGCCGGGCTGTGGCTTAGACGGGGCGGGGACCGGGAACTATGCTTTGACTACAGTTGCGCGGATTAAACCAAAAAAAATGCTCTGAAAGCCGCTTTGGGACAACAAAAGGTATGCGACAGGTGTTAAAGCCAAGTCAACGTGCTAGAAAGGAACAGCGAATTTTAGATTTGCTTGCAAATAACATTTCCTTATACAACAAACATCATATTTTTTTGAATTTTTGAAATGCATTTTGTTATTTTTCTTGAGATGTTCATTCGAAAATAAAAATATTTTAAAATGGCGAAAAAATTGTACGTATTTAAATTAATTTTGTAATTAACAAGAATATTGAAAAGCAGCACTGATAGTAAATTATAAAATTAATAGCAAATTAATCAATTATATAATTAATAGTAATAATTACTCATGTTCTTTAATTATTTTCAATTTCTTTTCAATTATAACAAAACTATTTACTTGCGATAACAAGTTATCTGAAAAAGTTTGTATGCCCCTTTAAATGATCTAAAACGATTTTCAATAAATACAAAATGAGTCCGAGACAATAAAATGTCAAGGAAATTTAGACAGTCAGCCACCCCCCGATGGAGCAGGCACGCTCCGAGCCCAGTTGGTATTGGTTTTTTGGGGGTGTTGGCAACTGGCAACAGGGCAACTGGGTAACTGCTAGCCAGATTTCTATCAAGCCATCAAACTGGCAATGAGAGCAATGCTGCTGTTGCCGGCTTAGACAAAAGTCAAAGGACAGCCCGAGTGTCAGTGACACCGAACCACCCCCCTTTTTGAGTGGGGAGTGGTGCTTGGCTCGACTCGACGCGGCATTCGGCATTATTGATGGTAATTTTAAAACGTGCCTACAACAAAAATTTTACACATTTGCCGGATTTACAATTTGTGCGGCTTTGTTTTGCCTGCGTTCGATTGACGCTTATCTTAATGGACCAAACATATGGCCAGACCTCCGTTCCTGCCGCCGTCCTTGGTCCCCCGTCCCCATCCTCGCACGTCAGGAGCAAACGTGTTGATAATTTAAATAAGCTACTTTGAACACTGTCGCTCGGCATTGCGCATACGCAGCGTTCGCCTGTCGTCGCTGCGATAAGCCTCGGTAAATGTTTTTCGATTTTGTATTAATTTTGTGCTCAAATCCCAGCGAGATTTGTGTGTAAGCAATGCACACACAGACAGACTGAGATGACAGATAGCGGGAACATCGGTGGGTAGCTTTCTAGATAAAAAAATGTATTTTGAAATTCTATAGGTTAGGTAATTGCTATAAAAAGTTGGAAAAAGTTGTGTCTGGCTAAACATAAATATTGCTCAAAGCAGACTCTACATAAATACATAAATGCCATAAATGTTTGAACCTATTAGCTTGCTTTTTTTTTCAGTGAAAATTATGCAAAAAAGTTTCAAGATAAGTAATCTATTATTTTATTCAAAGTTGCATACGTTGCCAGCGATGCAAACTTTTTGTGTGTTTCGGACAAGAAATGATGAATGATCTGCTTTGAACTCAGCAATATTACTGTTGTGATCTGAAATATGTAAAAATATATTATTATAAATGTATTTAAAGCTGCCGTTTTGTGTTGTTTTCATTGATTTCTCGCTGGGTTCCATTCATCTTTAAAATCAGTCACCGCCTTTTTATTGGAATTTTTAAGTTTTGTGTATTTAAATTTTTAATTTATATTTAATTTAAATCTTTTGCCACCCAGTTATTTATTTTGGATGCATTGGCGAAGTCTGAGAAGTCAGCAGATTCAACTGAAGAATTGTTAAATTCGCATAATCGAAGATTTGGTTGGCCATTTTCAATTCCTTAGAGTTTGGTGATCACGTATATGATCCTTTTTCCCTTTTTTATGTTTCAAATGTAGCAGTTCCGAAAGTTTTCTGCTCATTCTTGCCCTGTGCCCCATTAAAGAGCTGAAACAAAGCAGCTTTAAGCAACTTATGCTTTTAGTATATCCAAATCTGCAACAACCTATTCGAATCCACCAAATACCATCTCCACAATCACTAGAAACGTATAAAGAAACTTGACCAACTTGAAAGAACTGCATTGGCAGCAACTTAAACTGGTTGCTTTTTAAAGTCTGGCTAAATAATTTCATTAGTCATGCGGGCTTTGAACTAACGCTATATATTATATGTATTAAAATTAGCGTAAAATGAATGTATATTTTTTTAGTTTTTTATATTTTTATTATATATTTTAATTGCTGTTCAGTTTATCGACATTAATGCATCAATATCAATAAACTATTGTCGCACAGTTGATTCAGGCAGTTTTTAGTTTTTGGTTAAGCTGCTAACACGTCCTGCGAAATAAAGCTTTCTATCTTGCAAGATTAGAAACACAAAAGGATGGAATATACGGATCTTTTGGATTTTTTCTAGCTGACCAATGTCTAAAATTAAAGAATGTTCATTAATATGTTCATAATATATGTTCATAATATACAAACATTCAACTGCTGCACACGTTACGCCCTTTTCATTCAACTCAATGTGGGTTGTCTGCAATATGTCCTCGATGCGAACTTTATCCTTTAAATCTGTCAGATCACCGAAGTCGGGATTTTCAAATAGCTGCCTGATGCCCAGACTCTGCAGTATTTTTTTATAGCCCATTTTAAAGTCAAGCTTAAACTTTGGCAACACAATTTCGACATCCTTTTTTGGTCCTTTCAAATTAAGGTCTTCTATATCCACTCTAGCCAAGTTCCTTACCATTTCGTCAGTGCCGTTTTCTGCTCTCGGCAGGAGAATAACCAACGAGAGCATTTCCGTGGGATATGACAGTTGCACAACATCAGCGTCCAATTTACTCATATATATCGTCCGAAACTTGCCCTTTTGCGACATCATGCTAATGCGAACTGTTTTATTATCGCCATGCCTGTTGGCCAAATGAAAGAGCCGCTCTCTTGTGTTCACTTTCTCGAACGGGAATTCCCACTGTTTTCGAAAAACTGTCGCACCGATTGCCATTATTTGCGTATCTTTGTTTACCTTGTCAATGACACCCTGTATTTTATTGTGAGTGCGGTGTGCTATCCAATCATTGATTGTGCGGGTGGCCTCTTCGGGATTCGTATAGTCAATTCGTTCAACTGATTTTTCGTACAAGGTAATCAGTTTCAGGTGATCTGAGTTTATGTTTAGATCGCTGGCCACAAAGAACCGAATATACGTTCGAATATTATCATCATTTGGAATTGCATTCAGGTCGCTCTTCTCTATTAAGCCCATTTTCAGAACGTCCCGGATTTCTTCAGCCGTATTACCCTTGGCCATTACATACAGCTGCAACAGAGCGTTTATAACCATCTCGGGCGCTATAACCACATTCTCCATATTTTTCTGCCGAAACACTTCCGAAGCTATGGCCAAGCCGCCCGTAAGTCCAAATACCACTCGAATGGTACTCAGTGCCACAAGCACAACTATTGGCAACACATCAGTTAACTTGGCCATTTTATTAGAACTGCAGTGGCAGCTGCTGTTTGGCTACTATATAGACTATAATCTCAATTTCCATTTGCAATGCATTTTTTAATTTAATTAGTTCTCGATTTGTACGCTTATTGCATCGATAATATAATTTAAATAATATGATCAAAATAATAATATTCAGTTATATTTACTTCGATTCGATGTTTCATAGAAACGGAAGGTATTTTTCATATTTCAAATAAAATTATTTATGTATAATCTATATAATTGTATTTTTTTGTTTTTTTGTTTAAGCAAACCGTTTTTTACAAATTAAAGCACTCAAAAATGCTTTTGTTATCAGAATATAATTGAGATGCCAAGGATGCCAGGTTGCAAGGACTCGTAACATATGTGCAGTAACGGGACATGGACCAAAGGCCAAACACCGACGAGCACTACAAAAGCAAAAGAGCAAAAATCAAATCAATTTTAATTTAGAAAACAAGCAAAAACGCTTCGGAAAAATGCGAAGGCAAGCGAAAAGTTGTATAAAACAGGACAACAACACGGCAGCAGCAGCAACTGAAATGCCAACCCTTCGAATGTCTTGCAAGCAAAAGGGAAAGAAAAGAGAAAAAAGAAGAGGCTGAGCCAACCCCCAAAATGAGAACAAACACGCCGTTTGCCCCGCTCGATGCAAACAGTGTGCTTAGCATATGCGCATAAATCTCAGCCGTGGACGTGGGGAAAGTGCCAAGGGGAAGAGTGGGGGCCCAACCCCCGGCGCAAACTGGGGTCGTCTGCCTCAAGACGACAGCACAATCCAATAAAATGGCTAAACGCTTCAATGACAATTCGAGCATGTAAAGTACGTATACACAGACCGGTGGCGGCTGGGGCAAGACACAGAAAAGAACGGTAAATACATGTTGCATGTGGCGCTTAGCCGTGTCCTACAAGCGGCATCCCGTACCCGGGCAAAAGTAGGCAATAATCGTAAGTGAAACTGCGTTCGCCTGCCGGAAAGGGGATTAAACCGGAGTTCGGTCAGTCACCAGCTGCTCAGCTGACCCCATCCTCCCCCTTCTCGTCGGGCTCCCGCCAAGACGCACACCCCAATCAGCTCGTGTATTGAAATGAGCTTTAAGTTGTGGCGATGTGTAATTGAATTAAATGGATTTCAATATGCGGGCGCATGTTCCCCAAACTGAGCGGAGGGGGGAAATGTGCGGTAAGGGCAACATGGAACAGTTTACAAGCTGTTTATACAGCTGCCGAGATCAAAGTCAGTTGGTTTCTATAGGAATAGCCTGTTGTAGAATATAAAATTATTGCATATCGTATAAGCCTGGAATTTTTTCGATATTGGAAACATAACCTTAAAAATTTTCCTATTGGCATTTTAAATTATGAAAAAATAATGTTTTTAATTTAAAAAATATTTTATGTTGTATCATTTATTTTGCAATTTTGAAATTATTATTATACAATAATTGCTTAAAGTGAAATCGATGTATAAAATAAAATGTTCAACAATTGTTTTTTACTTAAATTTGTATTTTATCTTAGGCTTAAATTCTACTTTGTATGTGTTTGAAGTTCAAAATAGTTTTCTTTTAATATTCGAGTTTTCATTTTTATTTAATTTTTAATTTATAATCCTATTTACATGTCCAGAACTCTCTGGAGCAACTGGAGCTGAGAAACTGGTAGCAAAATTGGCAACTTTGGCAAATTTGTCAGGTGCAACTTTAAGACTCATTGGGAAAACTTTTGGCAACATGCAAACTTCAATCAACACCAGCAAATATCAAGCTAGGCAACCGCAAGACAAACTTAACTGACCAACTGTCCCGCATTGTGTAATTTTTCAACTTGAGGCCAACAGTAAAGATAACAAAAACAACAAAACGAAAACATAGTCAAAAGGAGAAAGACGAAACTTTCTGTGACTTCTTATCGTTTTTTCGGTTCCTTTGGTCGTTCATTGTTTTATTTACCTGGCCGCCAAGTGCTTTGCCATGTGTATGTGTGTATCTGTGTGTGTGTGCTTATTTATATCGCATGATTGAATCTTGGCCAACAGCAACTTTTTCTATTAACTTTAATGCCAGCAGAGAGCAACCAGCAGTTCCAACTATGTGGCTATATAAGGCAACAACTGTCTGCTTTGGCGGGTTTTTGTCTGGTTTCGTCTAGGCAGCGTCCGCCTCACCTGTGCAATGCTCGCCTCTTTAGCTCGTAAATGAACTTGATTTTATCGCTGTCCCGTCTGCCCCCCGCAACCCCTCCCCTCCCCTCTCGTACAGAACAATCTCAATGTGTATTGATTTCCAGCGACTTCCACTTGGCTGCCTCGACTTTCTCAAGTGGTTCCTTGTCCCGGCGTTACATTGTTTTTATGCCACGATTTTGGTTCGTCTCCTTGCGCTAATGAAAAAGTTCACAAGTCAATGTTTTTTGACTTTTCATTGGGTTTTCCACTGGCGGTTCTTTACAAGTTTTCCCTTGCCATTTTTTTAAGGCAATTTCAGTTTGAGTCCAGCGATTTTCCATTATTGATGACTTCGCAACTCGCAAAAGGCTCAAGAAAAGTTCCATTAATCGTAGCAAGCCGAATCGCTTGTACCCTTCCACAATTCACTCAATATTATTGCACATCACTAAGCCCTAATATATTGGCTCGTGAATTGGGTATTCATTTTGAAGTTAATATCGCCAGGATCATAGATTGTAGCTGCGAGACCTGTTTATTATTGAAAAAATGATTTTGAATAAAAATAATTTAACTAATTTTTTGAAAATTTTATCAAGGCCAAAATCTTTATATAACCAGAATTTTTAAAACTATTTTTAAAATATTTTTTCAACGAAAGAAAATTTCTAATTATATTTTTTTCAATTAAATAAAAACTAAATAAGATTATAATCAATTGGAAAACAGGTGACATATCAGGGTTTGAATCAAAACGTGTGTTCTCAATTGCATAGTTCAACTCATGATTGGTTCATACAATTATATATTTAAAATTTTATAGAGAAATAGAAAATTGAATAAGAAAGTCGAAATATATATGTTCATAAAGTTAAAAGAAGACTTTCCGAATATCTACCAAACAAGAAATAATTACTTTCTAATAACAAACGAATCAAAAATGTCTTTAAAACACATTTCGCAGCACATTACATAAATTGCTCATTAAGTCCAATTACACACATAATTCCATTTCACTTGGGAGTGTGTGTGTGTGTGTGTGTGTGTGTGTGTCTGTCTGCCTGTCTTTGGTTGTCTGCCAATGTAAAATATTGGCATTGTACGACATGCTCATTAATTATGCTGCATATTGCAGTTTATCAACACAATCGTCGAGTTGACAACATATTAACCCCATCCCCAACCCCCCCTTAACCACCTACTTTGTACCACACACCGAAGGACTCTCGCCTTGAATTGGTTGTACTTGCATTTAATTTATAACCCGAAAAGCCCAAAGTTATACATTTTAACAGGATATGAATAAAGTTGAAGACAATAAAAGCAAATAAAACAGACAGACAACAACTCGACAGGCCAAACTCAGAGGCTGTGCCGAGAAGGGGAGCGGCTCTGAAAGGGGGAGGTAAAAGGAGGGAATGCATGAGATTCATTATCTAGCACAACATTTATAAGTGTATGGCAACTGTCTGTGGCCCTGGATGAGAGTATGTGACTTCCTTCAACTGTCTCTCTGTCTCTCTCTCTGTCTCTCTTTGTTTCGTTCTGTCTCTTTTTAGCTATGCGTATGCGTATTTAATGAGCAGACGTGCGTGCCAACTCAGCTAAGCCCATCTACAACTGAATCCACCCAACACCGAAGCGAAAATCCAAAACTCGCTGCCTGCTGCGGGGACAGCGGGGCGGCTGTTTCTTTTGGCGGGAGCGCAGCTGGGGAGCGCAAGTGTGGCAATGTGTGGGTGCAAATACGTGAAACTGCCAAAATTAAACCAAAACTTTTCATGCTTCATCGCAGCAAGAACAGCAACAACAACAGTGTTGAAGCTGAACGTGCAGTTGGCCACTTTTGGTGACTACGTGCAAAAGTTTCTCATTTCCGCTTTGGCAAACATTAAAGCTGCCAGAACGAATTTACAACGAGCTGCAGTTACAGCTACAGAAACAAACAGCCACCAGATACAGATACAGATACAGATACAGATACAAAGATACACGCACGCCTGAGCTGAGCTAAACTCATCTTAGTTCAATTTGAGATGAGATAATCAGCGGCCGAAAACGGAAATGAACAAACGCAAATAAATCAAATGCAAAAGCCGGACAAGAAACAAACAGAAATCAACGGAAAAGCGGAAAAATAATGAAAATTTCTATACAATGGCATCCACATGTTTGTTGTATGTTGTTTGATGCTTTAAAAAACTTTTTTGATTAGCACATTTTTTAGGTCGAATTTTTTTAAAATTTAATTTAACGACTTTTTGGAATGGATTTAATTGCTTTGAGCATTTAAGATGCCAAATCAAGTGAAAATAAAGTTTCCTTCATGGCACAGTTAAATTGAATTTAAAGTTAATGAGATTCAAATTTATCAGCAATAAATATCAAGAATTTATCAAGATTTTAAAGTCTTGAAAACTGAGAAATATTTTGGCTTGTTAGTCAAATCTTATAAAACTAGCACAAATAAATAAATGTAATAAAAATAAATTTTAATTGAAATTAAAGATATTAATTATAATGGAAATGCTGCCAAAATAGTTCTCTCTTAAGTTTCTTCTTTAGCTTTGTTTTTATTTTTTATGCTATTTTCAATGCAGCGAATCTTACAACATAATAATAATAATTGCTTTTTTTAAATCATATAATTTATTAAACATTCAATTTTAAACTGGATTATATTGGTTGCTATTAATGTGTGTTCACTCTATTTTGCATCGTTTGAATTTAAAAACAATAAAATAACCTGTTGGTATATCATTTTAGCTAAATAACTTGCCACTATTCGCAGTTGCCACTTAATCAGCGCCTGCAAAAGCTAATCCCCCAACAAAACTTTGGCACTTGGCAAGCTCAAAATTAGCGCCTGCGACCCCCAATTAAAGGAAGCACGTCGCGGCGGCTGTGGCAAGGCGGAACGTAAGCGGCGACGCGGCGCGCGCGAATGTAAACAGTTGCCATTGGCCATAACTCTAAGCCAATAGTCAACATGGGAAAATAAAACAGAAAAACAAGGCTCAGACCAAACACTTGACTGAGGCAGTGGCTACGACTTTGGTCTGGGCGCATTCACGCCTTCGAATTTTCAACAATAGCAAAATGAAGCAAACGAAGCGACGAAGCCACTTTAAGCTCTGCAAATCCATAAAGCAAACAAAATGGTTTTCAAATAGAAACCGCGTTCCGGATGCGAGCAGCCAAAGAAAGGAGGCTAAAACGGGGGCCGGGGTAGAGCCGTCGGCCTCGAGCATGGAATCCAGTGAGCAGCCCGGAGAAGGCAGCCAGGACCGTTCGACGTTGCCATTGTTACGGACATCGATAACACTGAGCCATATTTTCACAGCGGTTAGACCAAGAAGGCAAACCCAAAGCCGGAGTCTGGATGGGCGGGGAGCTGAGGCGGTCGCTGCCATCGGGTGTCAACACTGCCGGAGGCTGTCGCCTTTCCAACAGTTTGTTTGGTTCTGATTTTCTTTTTGTTTTCTTTTTTTTTTGTTTTTTTTTTCTTTCTTTTTTGAATGCTCTGGCAGCTCTGCTAGAAAATTGAAAATTTTCTTACTAATCGCAATCGATATGCATTGCCAAATGTCACTCAAAGTGGGTAGTGTGGGGTGGGGGGTGGGCGGTTGGGGATCTGTTTGAGTTCGATTGTGCAAACAAATAAATTGAAGAATGCTCAAAATTAAATAAATATTTGGCATTTTCAGCTGCAAATAAATTACAATAATGAATTACTTTGCCGGGCTTTGCCAGTGAGAAAGATAAATTACAGTTGATTTAACAAATTAAGTTGCCTCGCAGTGTCCCACAAGAATTCATACAGCAATGCCAAGTGAGCTATCAGATTTTGTTTTTTCAAAAGTTAAAGCTTAAAAATAAGCAGCATTTATATACTTTAATTTAATGTCTTTTGGGGTACAAATGTACATTGGGAACATAAACATAATAAAAGTAATAGTAAAAGCTGCTGAACTTATTTTAAGAAAGTTGAAATAATAAATTTCGTTACAAAATATTTATAATCTAACAAATTATTTAAAAATTTTTTAACCATATTTTCATTCACTTTATTAAACTTTATTTTAATTAATAATTTTATGTTTTTTATTGATTTATTTGGATTTCTTTTTTTTTTTTTTTATTAT
>SCDT01001537.1:7440-23299 GCA_004143765.1 Drosophila melanica
GTGTACCGGATATCAGCAAGTCGTTGATGTATTAGATGGCTATGGGGGTTATGCAGCAGGACTTCTTCCATGCAAAAGGCAGCCTTGGCAAACTCACCCTCGCTCAAGTATAAGTTACATAGCTCCTGCCATGCTTCCTGATCGGACATGAATCTAGCAATACATTTTCAATTAGTAATCACTATCAACTTTGTATCAAACATACTGTGCTACTTTTTCAGATAACCATTCAGTTCCTTGATTGCGTCCAAACGCAATCCGCGCGCCTTCATTATGGCAATTTTTCTTTTGCGTGGCGCGGCGTTTGTCTCGTCCTTTTCAATGATGGCATCCAACACCTCGTTGGCGGCATCGTACTGTTCCAGAGCTTCCAATCGCATCGCCTTAAACTTCATCACGCGTAAGCTGCCAGGAAACTCGACGGCCAGCAGTTTTGTGCATTTTGTCGCAATATCAAAGCGTGCAGTATCCAATGCGGCAACAATTACCTGCTCGAGTATTAAATGCCTCTCGTTTCCCGTTTTTTGGACTTTGTCCTCAAGCACAGCTACCCACAATTGTACCACCTCTTCGCTGTGGCGGCTACATTCCTCACGCCACTTCCTGAACTGGTCGCGCACATCTGAAAGTTAAAGTCCACGCAATACCAATTTATTCTATCAATAAGCACACACAGAATATACCCGTATATGCAGCACCAGCAAGTGGGTCACGTGAATTCAATAAATCTAAGGACGCAATCACAAATACAATAGGTGTATAGAATATCTACCTGACCAACTCATTTCCTCGTAGTTTAGCGACATTTTAATTTAAACTATTGAAATTTTTGATTTGTCAATTTGTAAAATATTAGACGAGTTAGACAAATATCGATAGGCAGAAATATTTGTTCTCCTCTGGTTTGTTGTACCAATGTTGATATCGATATTTGTGCGATATTTTTATATCAAGTTTTCTTAATAGCTGGTATTCGCTGTCATTTCGATATCTTGATTTTAATTTATGATGTTCTTATGGTTGATTTTTTAAACAAAGCTGGCTTTCTTTATTATTTTTTTTAATAAGCAACACATTCAAACATTCATGATATTTGAATTTTTTTTTCGTATGCACTGCAGCAAGTATTGAACGATAATTTTTAATTTTAATTNGGCTTTCTTTATTTTTTTAAATAAGCAACACATTCATGAAATTTGAATTTTTTTTACGTATGCACTGCAGCAAGCAGTAAACGATCATTTTTAATTTTAATTGTTTTTATGTCAATTAGTACCTGGTATACTTCAAGCTTCATTCAATATCGTTAAATCAATATTAATAATATTTTTTTTATAAATAATATAATATAACAATATTTATTGATAAAAAATAAAATATTGTCTACTTAATATTTATTAATAAATAATATAATAATGTTTAAATACAAAATACGATATATACAAGTTTATGAAAATATTTGTGAACAGTTCGACAGTCCAACAAATAGCCGTTTTTTCGATTTATACCTATTTAATATCAAAATTGAATTTGAAGAGACAGTACCATCAATGCTAAGCCTATTTTTGCTGTCGTTTTAGCAAAAGTTGGCAGCACGACGACAAAACACTTTTGAGGCCACGATTAAAGAATACATTGGCTATTTGTTGCTTCCCAAACATCAATGATAGTTTATTATCAAAGTCAAGGTGCTCTGAATTAGACGCAATAGTTTGAAGTTAAAAGGAAGCAAGTGCTCTTAAAGTCGCAACAAGCACACACAATTAGAGCGCGATGCCTCAACAGGAGAAGGATGCACAGCAAACATTTTTGGGCTTTGACTTAAGCACGCAAAAGGTAAAAAAAAATACATAAATGATTTTATATTTGATTTGACTTAAGCTTATCGCCATTTGCTTACGCGTCGCGGAGCTAAAAACTGCAAAATGCCTTTGTAAAAGGTCAAATGCTTATCCCACAACTACTCAAATTATACAAATTTCTAATCAACGGTCATGAATATTAGAATTTTCTTATCGCTCACAGGCAAATTGCAATTTGAATTGAATTTGATGTATGTGTATATACATAATGTATTAGAATCTGCTTTTATCAGTACTATACTCAGCAGGCAAGGACTTGAAAACCGGGCCAATATGAAGATAATCTTATATATGTGTATGTCTGTGTTTTGTGCTTTGGTAAGGGCATGACGCAAGCATTGTTAGTTGTCCTCTGTGGATGTTTGATCGTTACTTTTAAGGTGTGTCTGTCTGAACTGTCGCACTGACAACGCCCTCTGACTTTTGTTTTAGCTTAAGGCAATTCTCCTGGACGCCCAACTCAACGTCGTTGCCTCGGCTGAGGTCAAATTTGACAGTGATTTGCCAGAGTTTCGTACCACAGGTGGGGCGAACCCAGGCCCAAATAAATTTGAGTAAGTTAACTTGTCTTGTGCAATTTAAAGTTATTATTTTCTAATTGCGCCAATTTGCCAGATACTTTGTTCAGCCGGTCATGTGGGTTAAGGCAATGGACATCGTGTTGGATCGATTGGTCATGCAGGAAGCAGATCTGAGCACCGTTGTTGCCATCAGCGGCTCTGCGCAGCAGCATGGTTCCTTGTATTGGTCAAAGCACGGCATTGCGGCTCTACAAACACTAGACGCCAATAGATTTCTGCATGCTCAGATCGACGATTCGGCATTTGTGGTAAACCGAACACCCATCTGGATGGACGCATCGACCTTGAAACAGTGCTTCGAAATGGAAACGGCCATTGGCGGGCAAAGCGAAATGGTGCAGCTGACTGGCTCGAAATGCTATGCGCGCTTTACGGGACCGCAAATACGCAAAATTTATCAGCAACGCACACACGCATACGAGGATGCACAGCGAATCTCGCTGGTCAGCAGCTTTCTGGCCTCGCTCTTTCTTGGCAAAGTGGCGGCGATTGACTTTGCCGATGGGTCGGGCATGAACTTATTGGACATTCGCAGTAGAACGTGGTCAAAGGCGTGCCTTAATGCTTGTGCGCCCGATCTGGAGGATCGCTTGGGCGAGGCAGTAAACGGTTTCACAATTCTGGGTAATGTTTGCGAGTACTTTGTGCAGCGTTTTTGTTTTCCACCAACATGCAAAGTCGTCGCCTGCACGGGCGACAATCCATCTGCCCTGGCTGGAATGCTTGTCGATGAAAACTGGCTGAGCATCTCACTAGGGACCAGCGACACGCTCATGATGAGCCTGGCGGAACCTCCAAACCTACAAGAAGGACATGTGCTATGCCATCCAACAGCTGCCAATGATTTTATGGGGCTTTTGTGGTATGTACACAATGATATTCTCAACCAATTCGACGGCTACTGAAAGCTCGCAGATCATTATAGCATAACCCATGTCTGCAAAGGGCATTACTATAACTTCTACTTTTGTCTTTCAGTTTCAGAAATGGGTCGCTCGTGCGTGAAGCAATAAATAAATCAGAGGCTGGTGGCAGCTGGGAAAAGTTTAACGAGTTACTCGATTCCACGCCACGCGGCAATTTTGGCAACATGGCTCTGCACTTTAATGAAATGGAAATAATACCGAAGGCAAAAGGAACGCTACGCTGGAACAAAGACATGGACCCCAGCTCTCATGATGCCTCAAAAGGTGTATTAAAGTGCGTATACAATGAGAAGCAATTGATGTACTCTATAAACCATTTGTGTTTTGCTTACTAGATTTAGTTCACCCCAAATTGAAATTCGTGCCTTGATCGAGGGTCAAATGCTGCACCATCGAGCTATTGCAGAGGACATGGGCTTTCACTTTGATAGTAAGACCAAAATTCTTGCAACTGGTGGTGCATCAGTCAATAAATCCATTCTACAAGTCATTGCTGATGTCTTCAATGCACCAGTATACAAACAGGTGAGTGATTAAACCCTTTTTTACGAAAAGAGTTAGCAATAATGTGTCCCGTGCTTCTATCTATTTATTTATAGAATGAAAGTGAAGCGGCGCTTTTGGGTGCCGCCTATCGAGCAGCCTATGCGCTCTATGCGAGTAACACTGAGTCGACGGAACCAATTCAAAACTATCGCGACTACATTCTTAGCCATACGCCAAACCACCTAGAGCTCGTCTGCGAGCCGAATAAGGATAGTGGGACCATATATGCGCCTATGCTGCAACGATACAGGGACATGGCGTGCATATTAGAAAGTCAATTGGGTCATTGAGCCCATGTCTAGTACCAACGTTATATTTCTCCCTCTTAACTTTGCTAACTAAGATTTAGACGATTATAAGCATCTTTGGTAGCACATTCCATACTCCAATTTTTAGTTCCAGATATATAAGACTAAAGTGCAATTAACAAATTAATACTGTGATTAACCATTTTTATATTTTGAATGATTGCAAAAGCATTCACAAAAATAAACTACATTTGTAAAATGAACTTTAAAATGAGCGCACAAGGCTTACTTCTTGCGGCCGCCACGCTCCTTGATTTGTAAATGCACCGTAGTGCCACTAAGCAGGTTGTAGAAGGCCATACTATTGCTATCCTTGAAGAACATACCCTGCAATATGAAAGACAAACTGATACTGAAGTCTATTGCTTATGTTTTTATAAGTGCTGCATACCTCGTAGAATATTTTTTGTTTGGCAGGTGGCATGCCTGTTTCGTCCTGCAGCTTAGCCTTGAGGTTGGCAATCGGATCTGTGAGAGCCAGGGTAACGGCAATCATCTGACCATTCAGCTTCCATTCTGATTTTTCCGTGCTTGGAACCTGTACCTGTATAGTTACAGGACTCTGAAAAAATAAAAATGAATTTAAAAATAGAGTTTAGGTTAAACTTCGATTTAGAGAAACAATTTATACATAAGCTAGCATTTACTATTCCAATTTTGTCAGCAAATATGTACGTATTTGCCTCTGAAATTGGCCGTGTTCAAACATACCCTTCTACAGCAAATAAGCTCTATGCTTCTTAAATGGAAGCAAAAAAATCACCAATATCATTAACCAAATCACTAACCTTATGCATGGCTATGAATTCTGCTTCCGGCACCAGGTTATCTTCGGTTCGCATCTTTTTAGTAGGCGGCTCTTCCTCCACAGGCACTATTTCAACTGGTGGCGCTGGAGAAATTTGCGGTGGACCGCTGCCAGATGGCATTCCCATATAGTTGCCTGAACCAGCGCCATAGGGTGTTGCTAAAACAGAAATAATTCGACTTGAAGAAAGGTTTGGTTCAATTATGTATACAACGTACGCATCATGGGTGGTCTCTGCATCATCATGACTGGATTGGACGACTGCGGCATGCTGTGTTGCGACTGCTGAGACTGATGGTGTTGATGGAGTGACGGTGGCTGTTGCTGTGCTTGGTGATGATGGTGCTGAGCATGGTGGTGAGGAGCCCCTCCACCCTGATGGTGCTGTGATTGGCCATGAGTGTGGCTGCTGTGTTGGTTCTTGGCAGAGGGTGGCTGGGGAGGCGCTGAGAGCGTTGCCTTGTTACCCACAGGCTTCGGTCCTATTTTTTCTTTTTCTTCATCATGCAGCAGTCCTTTTACCTTGTGGATTTGATGTATTTGATCTTCAAGCGTAATATTGGCACGGGCTGCTCTCGTGGCCGCCTCTACACTGGACGTGTGGCCGTCCCAGGTAACGCGATCATCCTTTTTAGTCTCTTCCTCGCCAAGCTTCTTGCCAATAACCGTTTCCTCGTCGCCCACGCCAAAAATGTCTGTACGCCGCTCCGCCAATTGCTTCAAGCTGGCCTCGATGGCTGTTCCAGCTGCAAATACATTGTCCTGGTTGATCTTCTCCACGGTGTGCTTGTCTCGCTGCTCCACCCAGCGTGGATCCAGAAGACCAATGCGCATGTGCTCGGACACTTTGGAGGCTGGAATTTTCTCGCCTGTGATCGGCGATATAAGGTACTCGTCTGTGGCCACTGGCGCCGGTTTCGGTTGGGCCGCCTTTGGATCGTATTTTTTAACTACAACCTTGTCATGAGTGGGCGGTAGCATCGGCGCAACAGTTGGCTGCATCTTTGTAGCTGGCGTGTCTTCATCACTCGAGGCCTCGTCCATGTCCTGAACCTGTGTGTTGTCGCGTTTTGCATTTGCGGGCTGTCCAAAGGCCGCGGCGTTCTTCATTTGAATACCCACGCGATTTTCCATTTGTGAGAGCTTTATACCACCGTCCATGTGACTAGCATTTGCTGAGTCCTCCTCTTCGTCAGAATCGATTTGCATTTCAATGTCACCTTCTTCTTCCATTAAGCGCTCTTCCATTAGCACACGGGCGCCGACCTCGTCGGGGTTGGTTGGTGGCGGAAAGTTTCCACTTTCAAATGGTTGATAGTCCACCGTCTCCACTACGACAAAATCGTGCCAGTCGATCTGTGCGTAGGCCACCCGCTCTCGTTCGACTTTTTCCTCCTCGCGGCGACGTTGCGCCTCCTGGTGCCGTTGCCAATTTGCACGATATTTGACCTGTTCCAGCACTTGAAGCATGCTAGCGCGGCCTGGCGCGCTTTCTGTGCGCAGCTTTCCCAACAGATCTTTTGGCGGAATTAGTACCTTGGTGTACTGTTCCAATAGTTTGGTAAAGTACTGAAAGAGTGAGTGCTGCGGTCGTAAGAAATCAAACTGAAAGTTCCGCTGCTCTCTGCTCATCAAGTTGGTCAGAAATTGACGTCCATTTCGGGCCACAAATTGAGCAGTTAACTTTACAATGTCTCTAAAAGTATCGAACATTAAGGTAATTATCATAATGGTCTGCATTAAACTTACAAATCCAACGCAGAGATCGAAGGTGGATCAGCTATGAATTCAAACTCCGTTGGCGGCTCCTTGGGTACAAACTGTTGCTCCACAACCTGTTTTAAAAGCTCCTGCTGCCGCTGCTGAGCCGCACTTGTTACCGACAATTGTTTAATGCCACTTGCTGCGGCATTGCCCGTATCTGTTCTATGCCAGGAGAGATTATATTAAATGTTTGTATGTGCATCAATGGACTAAACTTGCCGTTTCCTTCGCGAAATTCATTGACCTTGTGCCGGTAATAGGCATGATAAGGATCTCCTCCACTAAGAAAGTTAAACTTCGGATTGCCCAGCTCGTTTTGGCGGATGCGTGCCTCGAATTCCGGCCCGTTGCGCGCCACAAAGCTAGCGGTTTTGTCAACAATATCTGATTAGTGAAATATAATTAACTGAGCATAAGGAAAACCTTGAGATGTGAATAAAAAATAAATGCATTTAAGGTTTCATATTTTTGTTTTGTAAAAGGATGCTTCTAACTTCCGGCGGCGGATATATGATGCCAATGATGGGCCCGGACATTGGCTTAGATTGCTCATTGTTGAACTGGTCGTTTGAGGTATCCGTGTCAAGTAAAGGCATTGTACAGAGCTGCGTTGCACCAAATTATTTGTTTAGATTTTATTTTTATCAGAATTTTTGATAATCGTTTGTGCATTAACACGAAAAGTCGGCAAAACTCTGCTTTCTTAAGTATGACCGTTTACGAAAAGAACAAAAATCCGATGTACAACGGATATACCATAAATACTAACAAATAAATTAAATACCAAAACAAAAGTAAGCACTCAAATTCAATATGCACATACATTCGTCAATATGCACATACTTCATACAAGAAAAAATTTAACATATTTAAATGACCAATATATTGATATTGCATATAAATCCAACAAAATAAAATCAAACTAAAATCTTATATTTTTAATATACCATGTCTGACAACGTTTATATATTTTTATAATGAGCTGGTCACTCTATTGTTTTGCTCAAATGGAACATCGACATAATGTGCTTATCATAACATTAGCAAAATAATAATAAAACAAATGTATGTCAAACTGTATTTATCTCTTGTTTGATACAAGGAATAAACTAAAAACTCACGTGTTTATTTCTTGTATTTTTTTTGTATTGGCTTTTGTTATTAGTTAATAACCGGTGCCATATAAGGTTTTAAGGGATGATTACTTAAAGTTCATTCTGAATACAAAAGCTTTTCGGCTTTTCAAATTGTATAGGTGCTATAAAAGGTAAAAGAAATTACTGCAAGATACGTCCATTCAAAAATGATGTAGATAGCAGCGCCAACTGCAATGAAAATGCTCAATATAAATGGANTGCTATAAAAGGTAAAAGAAATTACTGCAAGATACGTCCATTCAAAAATGATGTAGATAGCAGCGCCAACTGCAATGAAAATGCTCAATATAAATGGATAAACTATGCACGCATATTGTAAAAAGTAATTACAAAAATAGTTCTCACAAACATAGATGTAAACAAATTTGAATATTTCTTCGAAATGGTATGCGCGATTTCTTATTATTACATTATAGGTATATTTATAAAAATTGTAAATCTCAAGTAAAAATTCAAATTCAAAAATTCATATACAAATAGATTGCATAAATATGTATGTATGTAGCTTATATATAAGTTACTTAAAGCGATAAAAATTTTTTTTGAAATAAGTGGTTATTTCGGTCCGAGTATAAATAAATCATTATTGATCTGTAGCTGAGAGTAATTTGCATTGACACTTTACTACCTGGTTTGTACACAAAATATTCTCTTTGTGTTCGGCTTGTTATTGTATATGAATCTACATACATACATACGTGACAAAGTGTATATGTAAATATGTCGCCTTTGTTTGAGCATGTACATTTATAAACTTATACGAACATTAATATATATATAAGCACCCAAAACAAAAATAAGCAATATCATTAGCATATATATGTTAGGGTATTCGTTGAGCATTTTTATTTATAATTCAATAAAAGTTATTGGCTTATAGAATTGTTTCTTTGTTTTTTCACATTGTTTTCGACCTGCAATCAATTTATAATTAAATATATTAATAAGTATTAATGATCGTTTAAACAGAATGTTCTTATATAAGTAGTTGGTTTAAGTTAATAAAATGCATTATTGGTTTAAAGAACTTATTATATTTCCATTCAAAGAAAGTTAAGGGTATTTCCAAGTCGTGTACCCGACTAAACCTTGCGACTTGCTTTTCTCTCCGAAAAGGCCGCTCAACCGACGCGAGGGCTTAATGTGCTCATTCCGCTGATAATGACAGAGCCGAGCTCAGTTGCGTATCGCGATGAGTTGTGCTTCTCGTTCAGTAAGAAACGAATTGCCCGCGGGTTAGCACCGAGCGGCTTTGGTATAGATAAGCTTCTTAAAAGTGCAATAAATCTTCTTATCAGTAGTCAATGAAGTGCCTTCAACTGTCTATTATTTAATGTTTGTATTAACAGATCGAAGCTTGTTTTCGTTGTCACTTAGTGCGAATCACATCGTGGAAAACCCAACACAAACACGCAGCAAAAAATTTTAATGGCGCACGCTGTTTTCCTTTGGGTGTCCGCTCTCGTAATAGGAATTGCGTTGGAGCTCGTGCCCGTAAATAGTGCTCAAGTGCTTGAATTTCCACAATGTAAGTGTAGTTTTATAATTTACAAATAGGAATCAATTGCAGAAAATTAGAAAATTAAAATAGGAACGCTCTAGTCGACTCGACTCGACTCGGAGTGACCCATCACGTTATCAATGTGTACACATAAACAAGAACATTGCAGTCGGGTGTTACCGACTGCGTTTTACTCTATCCCACCAGTATAATAACAGATAAAAATACGGTCTTAATTATTATTGTTATTTTCGAAAAATATGGATTTTCAAACTGTTAGTACGGGAATGGGCGTGGCGGAAATTTTTATACTGATCTTCGAAGGAGGTGGCCAGCCATATACGACTTTTGGAAATATTCGCAATTTATAGATTTTTGAACTTAAATTGTAAACTATTTTTACCTTTAATGTATTTCAACATTTCTCAAGTTCAGCCAGATGGACAGCAATACGGTCAATACACAAAATACTCTTTTCAATTCAGGAACGAATAGAAAAATAAAAAAAATTAAAACATTTCGTATCTGGTATTCTAACTTGTGAACTATGCGAACACTTGCGGTGCATCTCACACTGCAATATTATAGTACTTTTGTGTGAAAAAACGCAAATTAATATGTATATAATTTATTTATACATACGTTAATGTAAACAACATCTATAAGATACCCTGTGATCAGCTAAACATAGCAGTTCAGGGTATACTAAAAGCTGATCTTGAATTCTTTTATTTTATTACATTTTTTACATAAGTGTGCAGCAGTTCGTAAGAGTTGTGCACCTGGCGTTAATGAGTCAGTGGTTCGAGCTCGCATAGAGACGGTGCAGAATCTTTTTATCTGTTTTTTCGTTTTTCTTTGATAAGTGTTCATTTTATTTTTTTTTTTTTGATTTTGCCCACTTCAATACTTGTCAAGTACCGTGGGTATGTGTTATATGCTGGGTTCAGGGTATCTCTTAACCGGGCAATTTCACTAGAGAACAATCTTGCTTGTTTTTTTTTTTTAATAATTGATTTTTTTGTATGCATTCATTTAGTATAATTTTATATTTGTTTATAGCTCATCTTACTTTAAACAAGGATGTGAAGACATTCCTAAACGGTATTTCGCCGGCCCAATGGATGGAATTCGTAACCTCAGGAATTGATTCATTTAATAGACAAACAAGGTTGTATTTTAAATCTTATTGTAATTATTTTTAGATGTGATTAGTTTAAGAACCTTAGTGCATAAAATACCTCCGCAGATACGAAAGAAGTTTAAATAGCTAATATTGGACTGAAAAGTGTATTCGATTTATATTTGAACCTATATTATACATATACATGTATATATTATATTTAATCTTAAGTCACTCAAAGCTAATTTTAAAGTTGGAAATTGGAAGCCGGCAGATATTCTACGAAGCTTTATTATGCTTTATTCGTTTAAAAATTGAAGACGGTCTTTAATTTTAAATATTTTCAAATCGTTGTCAGTTGGAGAAATCTAAATGCAAATAAATATCTTTTAGGCTTGAGGATAGCCTCTTAAGTTCCGACATCACTGTCCAAAATGGAAGCCTCTCGCACGCTCAATTGCTGGATACTCTGCCAAATGAGAAGTCAAAGCTTGACAGTGACATTGCCCAGAAAATTCTGAAGGCGAGTCTCTTCATCTACAATAGCAAATGTGTCCCGCAGGGGATCAGTGGCGATGAGTGCCGGACCTTCCTTGAGGCAAAGGCGCTGCCCGAGGGCAGTGCTCTGAAAGTTGAGTGCGATAGATTGCTGAATAGTCCGCGGAGCGGTCACCATGCCTTCAGGCGCCTGCTGGCCCGTCACTACAAAGATGGCTTCCACGAGGTGAGTGGAATGGGTAGATATGGGGTGTATGGGGCTTTCAATGCCAATAATACTTGCATTCCAGATGTTTGGAGAGGACGAACTGCCAACGGCTTGGTCCATTAGCATGGCTTTGCATAACCAAGAGAATGATGCCGCGCAGAAGACTGGGTCAAGGCCAATGAGTGAGAAGGAGGACATACGGAATTTAAACTTAGTCCTGGTTCAGTTTGCCCAGTTCGTAGAGCATGATCTGAGCAAGACCGTTGTACAGTCGATGAGTGGGTTCGGCCAAACTAAAATAAGACAACTGCAACTGCAACCGTTTCTTTTTCCAGGCAAAGGATCACCGATTGAGTGCTGCAGCCGCAGTCAAAACAATTTGCAGCCCCGCTTCCATCATCCGTGGTGTGCACCAATCTTGTCCAAAGATAAATACGGTTGGCCCAACTGTCTAAATTATGTGAGAAGCGCCCTTGCCGTTGGCGACACTTGCACCTTTGGGGCAGCCGAGCAGGTGGGTACTATCCGAAAAGACCAGTCCACAAACTAATCCGTATATTTTGTGCATGTGCAGCTTAACCAAGCCACTGGCTTCTTGGATCTGTCGCAGCTATATGGTTTCACCGAGGCTGCCGAGCACAAAATGCGCACACTGAGCAACGGCGCCTTGAAGTCCTCTGCGAACGGGAACCTGCTGCCCATGACCTCGCCCGACGATGGCCACACGTTCTGTGCGTGGGGCAGCAATGCCAGTGCCACCACCTGTTTTGTTGCCGGCGACTCACGTGTGAACAGCAGCCCCTTCTCGATTCTGGTGTACACCATCTTTATGCGCAATCACAATCGCATTGCTGCGGAGCTGCTCGCGCGCAACAAGAACTGGAGTGATGAGCAACTGTTCCAGGCGGCCAAGGCAGTCAATATCGATATCTATCGGCGAGTCGTCATGAGGGAGTGGCTGCCAGAAGTGCTTGGTGAGGAAACCGCTGCTGAAGTCCTTGCCACACCGCCAGCGACAGCTCCTCAAAGTCTCTCTGATGTGTCCAACGAATTCGGAGTGGCTGCCATTCGATTCTACTTCTCAATGCTGCCAAATGTGCTGCACAATATTGGCGCCGACAACGAAATTGTTTCAAACTTAGATCACAAGTAAGGCTTTCATCTGATTTCGTTGACATTCCGATTAATTTTGTCATTAAACCTTAAAGCAATGTTCTGCCGCAAGGAAATCTTTTTGAGCTGAAAAACANCCTCAAAGTCTCTCTGATGTGTCCAACGAATTCGGAGTGGCTGCCATTCGATTCTACTTCTCAATGCTGCCAAATGTGCTGCACAATATTGGCGCCGACAACGAAATTGTTTCAAACTTAACTCACAAGTAAGGCTTTCATCTGATTTCGTTGACATTCCGATTAATTTTGTCATTAAACCTTAAAGCAATGTTCTGCCGCAAGGAAATCTTTTTGAGCTGAAAAACGAAATTTATAAGCCCCAACTGCAGTATACGTCCAAAAAACTAAACGAGATCCTGCAGAGCTTGCTGCACGAGCGGGCTATGAAAATGGATGCTTCCTATGTGGGCGCGGTGAGTATTTCTAGGTATTCACTCTGGAAATTGGAATAATATCCACACTTTGTTGCAGATTGTGTGGCACGCACAGACGAAGCCAACGCATGCCGACGTCTTGGCATTTGACATCCAACGAGGTCGGGATCATGGTCTGCAGCCCTATTACAAGTATTTGGAGGCATGTAGTAAGAACAAAAGAATTACCAGTTGGAGTGATTTCGAGACTCTAATACCAAAGGAAGTGAGTAGATAAGTTTTCTCCATTTTAAAATTGATTTAATATACTTTCTCATGCATTATATTCTAATTTGGATTGGTCATTTTGTCTGTTCATATCATAATTAAAATATTAAAATAATATATACTTTTGCTATAATTAACTGTTTGTTTTTTAAGCTCGTGGATAGACTAAAGACCGTATACAACAGCTGGGAAGATGTGGATCTTATCATTGGAGGTATTTCTGAGAAGACTTTTAACGGAACTGTCGGACCCACCTTTACCTGTATTATTGGTAAGAGATACTAATTCAAAACGTTTAATTTTACTTTCAACCCATTGCTTAAATTGTTTCAGCTGAGCAATTCGCCAAAATAAACCAGCGTCATCATCAGCAACGACAATCGTCTGCACACGCCGATTTACTAAAGGTCTACAATTCCATAACCGGCAGCAAGCTCTTGTGTCTCAATTCCAACGTGGACGCCGTGCCAGAAAACATCTTTCGACTGCAGTCCAACAGGTGAGTGCAACTGCAATTTGAGTGTCTTCGAGTTGGCCAATTGCAATCGGAAATCCCAGCGCATATGTAAGCGGCAATCGCTACTCACAAGACATTGAGTCACGGTGCCGCATAAAAAAAGTTGATTCGCTTTTAATATCTTATTTAAGGACCCGCATGATAAGCGGCCAAAAAGTAATTAAAGAAGTTCAGTGATTGATTTGCTACTTTCATTTGCAGCAATCGCCTGGTTGATTGCAACGACATGGACTAGTTTAACGTTGGCTGTCTGAAGTTTTGAAGCAAAATGAAAGTCCAATTTACAGCAAGACGAATTTAGATGATGTTCCTAATCTCAACTGAAGAGCCATATTACACAGCCACCTGTGAAATACCGGTTAAACAATACAATATTGTAAACAATTATAAACTTACATTTTATGTATATAATATAAATACATGCATATATATATATTACGTAATATCGTATATTACCTTTATTTCATTGATTTATAGTAAGCGTGTTTCCTATTGATCTGATCCTCAGATTACAGTTCATATATGTGAAAACTGGATTTCAAAAATAAGTCATTGTTAGAATGTTTGCAAAAGCTATAATTAGAAAGTGAAAAGATAAATATAATCCCATGTAAAACTGGCTCCAAATCTCGCTCGTATCTGATTTATCCAGATGTCAAACGGTATTTAAAATTAATCGGACACGCTTAAACCTTTTAAAAAAAATATATGGGCGATTATAGTAAAATAATCATCTTTTATTCCAACAAATGTTTTTCAATAAACATTAATCTTACGGCAAACATACATTACTCATGTTCACAACGTGAAAAGAATCTATAAATTGTGTTTTGCAAAGTCTATTACGCCCCCTTATGCCCCTATTCCTCCTCCAGTTTTCAAAGTTGGAGCCACAAAATGTGGAATGGAGACTGGTGATGGGTGGTCATCTCTTTAAAGATTGTTGGAACTAATTTCCTCCAATGTGCTGGAGTTACCAAATTTAGCAGATAGATTCACCATGATCACCTCTCAAGATTAATCCAGCTAATTCGTATGAATTTTCTCTTAGAATTGGGATGATAGATCAAATGAAGAACTTACCATAATAACCCTAGTACAAAAAGTTCGCATAGACTTTGGATATGGTAGCCTTGGGCATGGGGTACTGATAGGTGAAAATAATGATTGATTCACATCAATTTCTGAATTGAATTCGCATTTTATTTAAATTGATAAAAATTCCTGAAATCGCTTGTTTATAATTAATAGAATGTTTACCGTCTGAGTTGTATCGTTTATTTGAACTCTTTACTTTTTTAGCCCATTTTTATTTTATTGTTTGCATACAAGCGAAAATATTATCGCTTCATGAATACTAAAAAAAATATATCTTTGGTAAACATCTTTCGTTAGCTGCCAAAGTTCACAAATTGTATTGAGATACTGTTTTTTGGAGGCGTAAAAAAGGTTTGACGCGGTTCTATTAAATATATGCGTAAAGGTATGTATAAATCGACGCTATTTATTTTTCGATAGCGCTGAATATGTATATATGCATATATATATATAATTATATGTATGTATATATTGGCCACGAGTAGCAGCACAAAAGGAAATAATGCTCGTTATGAAAACAAAAACAAACAAGTAGATAAAAAAGGTTTTTTCGAATGGAGCGATAAGATTTACCCGAAACAATTTTGAGCAATCAATTAATAGTCGCTGCATGGAGATATCGCTCCATTGGCAGTTAGTTCAAATTTGATTCGCGGCGTGTCGAGAGTAGAAGTTTTTTGCAAGTGCTGCGCAGTGAGTGAATTATCTCGTCAAAGGTAAAGCATTGCTCATCCCCGCGCACGTGTATTAGTAGTAAAAGTAATTTGTTAAACAATTGATAACAAAAAATAATCAGATGCAGTTAATAAATCAAGATCTAAATGATAAAGCCCAACAAATTATCGCATGTACGATAGTGAAAATGATGTCACGCTATCATCGCATTTTTAAAGAAGCTTGTTCTTCTTCAATCATGGACTAAATATATGCTCGTTTACCATTAATAAAGGGCTTATGTAACGGGCATATTATAAAGATTGCTTCATTTGCCAAGAATTTTCAACAAAATTGCGATAACTGGAAAACTGTGGCATTGACAGTAAGGTGCAAAAGCAAAACAGGCGCTAAATTGCGCTTATCTAATCAGCACAGCAGTCACCACATTCACAATCACACAGGTGTACTGCGCAAACTACACTCAATACGTAC
>SCDT01001538.1:0-11843 GCA_004143765.1 Drosophila melanica
ACTTTACATGTCAAAATTTTTGTCGATTTTGGCATGATTTTTGACCAAAAATTTGACCCCCCCAAAATCACCTCCAATGTTGTTTTTTATGCTAATTGTGACAAATAAAATCGATTAAAACTATAAACTCGAAATTCTAAATTTTGAAAAAATATTTTTTTCCAAAATTCACAAGGGGGGAGTACATGCTTTCTTGACCCAAAAATTCAAAAAATTTTATTTTTGAAAATGAATATATTTTGAATGTGGAGTCAATATATAGGACAAATCATGATCAAATTGCCATCAAACGTGAAAATCGGTTCACTGTTGACAAATTTATGGGGGTTTGATATATGGGAGTTACGGAATCTGACACTTTACATGTCAAAATTTTTGTCGATTTTGGCATGATTTTTGACCAAAAATTTGACCCCCCCAAAATCACCTCCAATGTTGTTTTTTATGCTAATTGNTGAAAAAATATTTTTTTTCAAAATTCACAAGGGGGAGTACATGCTTTTTTGACGAAAAAATTCAAAAAAATTTTATTTTTAAAAAAGGAATATATTTTGAATGTGGAGTCAATATATAGGACAAATCATGATCTAAATGCCATCAAACGTGAAAATCGGTTCACTTTTGACAAAGTTATGGGGGTTTGATATATGGGAGCTATGGAATCTCTTATATAAGAACGTGAACGTGCATAAAGCAGTCGGTATCGCCCGACTGCAATGTTCTTACTTGTTTTATTATAAAATGCGGAACCGGATGTTATTAGCTACCGGGCTTCGTATTTCATTTTCGAAAACATTTTTTTCCATAATTTACAACTACAAATGCATTCTTTTTCAAAAACAATCATGCTCCTTACTTACGAATTATTTTGGCAGCATTATGCTTATCGCAGAGATTCATTTTGTATTATTATGTGCACAAATAATGCCAGGCTATATGTTTTAGTTGTTATTACCCAGTGAACGGTTACATCCGACTGGAATGTTCTTACTTGGCTTTTCTTTCTAAAATTTTCTAATAATTGTTTCTATAACAAATTCAACTTCTCCTGGAGAAAATGTAGAAACCCACAATTGCTTTTCGATTTTTATATCAAGATCATTGCGGTTCGATATCAAAGGTCCAACAAAAGTGAGTAAGAGTTTATGTAAGCGCTGATTTCATAATACATAGTAATTATACAATTCGGCTTATTTCTAATGTTTTATGGGCTAGTATATGGCTGAGACTATATTTATGTATTCATATATATAAAAGAGTGGTCCACCACTTAGCGGTTGCATTCATAATCACGATATTTATGTAGATGCGTATATGATTACGCAAGACAAATCAAATGCTAATTGATGCGACCGGTTTCCCCCCGCGGCTAATCGATGTGGCAATGCAAAGGGGCATAAAAAGTGTTGTCTTTTTCTGTGTTTTTAACTTTGTTATCGCTTTTGTCAAATTGTTGTGTTAATTGGAAAAATTGTGAAAGAAGAGTTTGAAGGTCGTTCAAGAGGGATTTCGATTAAAGGGGGCGTGGGGTTCAAAGACAACATTTTATTTGGCTAAAATATACACTACATATACACTAGATATACATTAAACAAAAACAATAACAATTCTTGTGATTTTTTTCAGTCCATTTTTCACGCACGCAAATGGGCGGGCAAATATTTGCTGGGTATCGCGCCGGAGAGGCCATTGCCGTTATTAACAGCGCCAATTGTGGCTCGCTGGCTGTCCAGGGCACCGATAACCGATGTGACCGGGGCTACACCCTCGTCGGATACTTGCGTGGTGCCGCCAAGCTGATCGTATTGAGCTGCAAATAGATTAAAGCAAAACCCAAATGTTAGCTGCTGAGTGAGATGAGTAAGACGCGTTGGCCTCTGTCTTCGCATATCAATCGAGTCTAGGGGCCATAAACAAGTTGACAAATCCAAAAACCGCAATCGCAAGGTCTTAAGCCGTATTTGTTCGTTCGCTTCCGTATTTACCTTGAATGGTGCGCTGCGCATGCGCCGCTTCCTCCTGCGTTTTGTACTTGATGAAGAAGACCTCCGGCTTGCTGAGGGGCTTGGGCGCCGCCTCTTCGATGGCCGTCTGCAGGTCCAGCGGATCCGGCTTCTTGGTTAGCACATAGATAATGGTCTTCTCCTCGACGGGCGCCTGCTGCACTCGCACAGCCGCCTTGCTGACACTGGGCGTGGGCGCCTTGATGAACACAATGCGATAATGTTTGCGTGGTGGGCCCACCGGCAGCACCGGCTGCGGATAGCGCTCCTCCAACTCCTCTGTTGGCGGCACATGCACATAGATATCCTTAGAGACAACAGGTGCAGCGGGATTGTAGGACTGCGCCTGTGGCTGCAGATTGAAGTTCAAATTGGAGCCTTGTTGCTGGAAGATCTGCTGCTGCTGCTGTAGTTGCTGTTGCGGCTGGTAAATGCTCTGCGTTTGCTGTGTGCCGAAGACCTGCTGCACCCGAGGCGCCTGCAACGCCTGCTGCACCAAACGCTGCTCATCCGCGCTTACCACTTGCTGCTGCTGCTGCTGCTGATTGGCAGTAATGAAGCTGGGAAGACCGGGTATGCCGGGTAGCTGCAGATTGTTGTTGCCCGTCTGGTAGTTGTATCCTTGTGGCGCCGCCAAGGCCAGGCCCAGCATGCACGTAACCTAACGGTGAACAGAGGGTATTAGCCAAATGCTGACCAAGTTGCAGCTCACACCAAGTTGCAGCTCACAACGCTTACAATGAACGCGCGCATTTTAAAATTGATGGACAGATTGATCAGCTGAGGGATTTAAGAGATAGCAGCACCAGGTCGGCTTGGCAAACAGAAACCAACTAAATGCTAATCAAAGGCCGGCTGTCACTTTTAAGGCGCTCGAATCTATTGTGACGACGCTGCGGCTGCTGCTGAAGATGTTGAAGATGAAGTTGGCGAAGAAGCTGATGATGAGAGACGCAGAGCTCAAATGAAACTGAAACTGAAACCACAACAAACGCACGAAGAGCGAGGGCCAACAGAAACAGTAAAGCCACTTTTCATACCCTGTGTCTATGGCATACGGGTGAAATAGGGTATATTGATTTCATCAAATTTGTGTAGCAGACTTGGCTAGCTGCGACAATCTCACTTATAGCCTCCAATCGATAAGTATCGATTATCTGCTGTTGCATATATCGACGAAACTTATGCTAGATAAACCTAATTTGCTTATCTTAAATTCAGAAAAGTGGTATATTAAATGATTGAAATGTTAATGTTCTTAAAATATCAATAACTTTACCCATTTCTTTAAAATCGATAACAACGATTATCAGTGCCTGTCTCTTTTTTGCCCTCTTATTTATTTTTTAATAAATAATAATATAAGATTTATAAAAAACCATTTTAATACATAGTACAGATAAAACAAAAGGATATTTTTATGATGCGAAGTGTGCATTGTATGTGTGTAGATGTATTTATGCAGGTTTAAGTATAGTATACAGGGTATTTCCAGGTTAGCCTCGACTGGGGTACACTTATTAGTTTTTATTTGGCCAACCTTGAGACGAAGTTTAAGTGGTCGCACTCTCCACATACGCTGGCACACACGCACATTGGCACAACCGCAAATGTCTGCGTCATCATATTTTGGGGCTTAGCGCCGGGCTGCAATGGTGTGTCTGGAGCGCCTGATTCGCCGGAAGTCATATATGAATTAGCATATCTATTGTTTGGGTCCGAAAATTTCGCTGAAGATTTTTTTTGTTTTGGTTTTGTTTTATTTTGTTATTTGTTTTGGGGATCTCGATGTTGCCCGCATTGACGCGTGTTTTTCAATAATTATAATTAAACATAACTTGCATAAATCGCGCCAAATTGCCATTAGTGACGCGCCAAATTGCACAGCTTTTGGCAATTTTATAAATCGCCTTGATGGTCATGATGATGGCCTGACCCAGTTTTAGAAGCCCCAGTTCAATTTGCAGATCTTGCCATTTTAATTGGACTATGCACGACTAAAGCCTGCCTTACATAATAGCCCAATGGGGCATGGACTATAGGGCATGGGGCATGGGGCAAGCGGGGGGAGCATACCATGTGCTGTCTGCGATATGGGCATCATTTGTTTGGATTTTCAAAGCAGACAACGAGCTTAGCCGTTATTTATGTAATTTTCAGAAAAAAAGGTGGGTGAAGAAAATAATATAATAAGCATTAGGGAGGGGAATTACTTAAAAAGTAGTTGAAGTTCACCCAACAGATAACATTTCACTCAATCTCGAAATGTATATAGCTGAAAGGTGATTATATTACGCTGCTATAATTAAGCTACACTGAGATCACAACTATATTAGATTTATATTGTATCCCCAGGTAAATAATAATTATTTTAGGGTTTTAGTTTTTTTAAAAATTAATTTCTATAGGAAAAGATTTCGAATAACACTATTATTATTTATTTATATTTTATTTTATAATGTTTATTTCGTAAAAATTGTTCTTGTAATTTCCATCTACGAACTTTTTAATCATATTGACTATATTACATTTTTACGATAGAAAAATAAATTTATGATAAATAAAAAAAACATGTTTAATAATATTATAAAAATGTATCAAATCGAATTGTTAAGGTATCAATTAATTGAGATGACAGGTATTATTATTCAACTATTAACTTTATAAAGTCTTTGAAAGTATAATAATAAATTTTGCTTGATACTAACCTAAGTCTAACTTTACTCTTCTCTTCATTGATTAATTTCATATTTGTTTCATATTTTCTTATTTATATGTATATTTTTTAAATTTTTATTTATTTGTTGTGTTTGTTTTTATATTGGATAAAATCAATCACTGTCCATCACTGGCTATGAAAATGTGGGTCATAATTTGATTGTGCGAAGATGGGCACATGGAACGATGACGATGATGTTTTGATATATGAGTGCAGATTAATCAAAAACCCAAATGCTATGGCATTTCAACTCTCTCATTTTTCGTAAATTATATTTTTATATATTTTAATACATATGTTATAATAATATCTCATGAGTTTGCAACCAAGGCTAGTTATATAAGCTATGCGTGGTGGGCGTTACAAAAGCAGCATTTAGATTCTTTTGTCTATTTTATACATTTATACTCCTTTGTCTTTAGTGTTGTGCAATGCTATTAACGGCAAATTATCGAATTATTGTTGCATAAAACAAAATAGATTTTCGTATACACCCGCCAATAATTAAGTGCGTTTGTATATATACTTTATTTTCACATCTCGAACTTCAGCAATTTCACTTTGGTGACGATGGCGTGCATAGGAAATTAATATGGTCAAGGCTGTTGGCGCTAATATGAAACAATTACTAACACTATAAAGAAAAATGTGCATATATAATAACAAATTAAATCATTAAAATGTTATGTATATAATTTATAAAAAAAATTTAAAATAAAACCGAATAAAAATGTTGATGGAAAGTATTTAAAAATGACGAGTTAATAAATACCTTTAGTTACATTTAAAACAAACTTAAGTGTTGCATAACGAGTAATAAATTTGAAAAATTGAATTACCAAACTAAATCAAAACTTATAAATTATATTAATTTGTCAACGAGTAGAAATTGACAAATAGAAATATTAAAACAAAAGCTTAAGTTGTTTTTTCGTCAACTTTTGGTTTTGACATCGAATAACGGTTGCTGACTAGACTTTTGTGCAAGCTGAAAGCTTAAAATTACATTCTATTGCTCCACTGGGCTTAAGCTATAGTACACATGCGATAATATCTATTAAATATTTTAATTTATTTATTACAAATTTTCGATTTTATTAGTATGTTTTTTGTTTTTAATGTAAAGAAAATATAATTTCAATAATATGAGGTTTTTATTGTTTACTTTGTGTATAGTACTTCACTTTTAAATAAAATAAAAACAAAGAAATTGCCGATGTTTTAAGTAAAATGGATTTTAAATACATTCTAGAAAACTACTAGTTATTTGATTTTATTTCTTTAATCAAATATAAAGAAATAAAATTTTTGTTATATTATATTTTATTTTATCATTTTATTTTCTGCTATCTATTCAAATAATATTTAAAGTCACTGACAAAATCTTTGAATTTCTCATAAACGGGGCATGACATGCGGCATCGCATTATGCAACAACCACAAGTTGCGGCTTGGCCCCGACCCCAGTGTTTGGCTTGGGTAAGGAACCCGTTAACGAAGAGCGCCGAGAGAGCATTGGATGTTCATTAGCCGGGTGCGTAGCAAGTAAACGGCTCATTACACCGACCGCAAATAGCTCAACGGGCGTCACGTTTAGGCCAAACAATTGCCGCCGTCGACGTCAATTGACAAAGGGGTTTGTCGAAATAATCAAAAGTAAATTAATCTTGGCCAGCTACGGATGAGCCGTTGGACAACTGGACAGTTGGAGAGATGTATGTGCCACGTCCAGGGTCCCATGATAAATGGGCAGCATTGCAGCTCGTGAGGAGGCGATCAGCTCACACACAATACATGCAAATTTCGTAGCTCGACGGGTCATTAATTAAACCAGAAAATACATGAGCTCCAACTCTGGGGGTATGTTGTGGAAAATGTTCGTGTCCGATTTCGGGTCGAAGTCTGAGCAATTTCTAAGTTGTAGCTAATACTAAAATTGATTAGGTGTTTATGCAATTCTGCTTTTAATAACGTTTAATCGATGCTCGGTGCAGCCGTCGCCCAAAGGGCCGACCACATAATGAGAGTTAGCCGGCTGCGTCTGTTGTTGCCAACAATTAAGAGCCACAACAAAGTGGACAAAAGGGAACATCCAAAAATCCAAAAGCTTGCAGGGGAATCACGCTAATTGGCCGTGTATTTCAGGCAACTACAAGCAAGTCGCAGCATTTAATGAGAGTTTTTCAAAAAAGATGCGAAAGTGAAGGCGACGGTCATTTGATGGACAACTGGGCGACTGACAAAGCCGCAGAAGATGAGACGAAAGCGGACGCAAACAAAAACAATGAACATGCAACAACAAAAAAATAAATGAAGGAAAAAAAATCAAGTAATTTGGGGCAGAGTACAAGCTTATGTTATACCCTGTACTCTTCTGCTAATATAATTGAATTTATCTTCTTCTGCTACATATCATAAAAATTTTATTTGAAAATAACCTGTAGGAAGGTATAATAAAAGCTCTTCGGATCTTAAGAGATTAGGAAATTAAATTTAAAAAAAAATGTTTATCCAATTTGAAAATATTTGCAACTAGCAACTAGTTGCGAAACTCATTGCTTCTAGATCTTATGCTCTACACGATCGATATTTATCGATTTTAAGTAAATGAGATGCACGGACTCAGCTCAACGACTTGATCATAAATTTCTCCCAATAGTAAAAAGACAGTATAACCTCTTTTATGATTTTTTTTACGCTCCAGGGTATACCCGAAATTTAGGCGCTGCGTACGCCATTTGGTTCCATGGCTGTATAGCCATGTGGCGTCGTTTGGATCATTGCTGAACTTCACTTATTAAGTTGTCGAATGCGGGAGATGTTGAGATGTATATAAAAGCACTCCGTAGATCATAAAAGTCATACAGTTCACAGCGAACAGCCAAGTAAAGCAAACGTAGTCGCAAGCCAGTCAACCAGCTCAGCCAAGTAGAGAAATGCGTGGATTCATTGTAAGGATACGTACGGTTGGCACACAGGATTAACGCGAAACTAACACACCTTTCTCTCTCTCTCTCTCTCATCAGGTTTTGTGTCTGTCCGCCGTGGCACTGGCCGCCCCTCAGGGCTACAACTATAATCCTGGCCCATCGGCGCTGGGTGGCTTCAGCACGGCCAGCGGAAGCGGCGCCACCTTATTCCAGGCTGCTCAGCAGCAACATGTCGCCAGCGGCAACCAGCAGCATTACCAGCAGCCACAGCAGAGCTTCTTCCAGCAGCAGACGTCGCTGATCCAACAACAGCAGGGCCAGCAGCAGTTGCTTGTGGAGCAGCAGCAGCAGCAACAGCAGCCAATTGTGTCCAAGCGCTTCTTCATTCACTCGGCACCCGAGGAGGTCGATGAGGACTACAAGGAGCGTCACATCACGGTCGGCGTGCCCAAGCGCAACTACAATGTGGTGTTCATCAAGTCGCCTCAGCGCTCTAACAAGAAGACCTCCATCAAGATCAGTCCTGCCGTCAACGAGGACAAGACCGTCATCTATGTGCTCAGCAAGAAGACCGACAGCTCCGATGTCCAGGCCGAAGTTGTCGAACAGGCCAGCTCCACCAGCAAGCCCGAGGTGTTCTTCATCAAGTACAAGACCAACGAAGAGGCTGCGCACGCCCAGCAACAGATCCAGGCCCAATACGACTCCCTCGGCGGCACCAGCCAGCTGACCGATGAGGGCGTCGCTCCGGTCACCTCCGTGATTGGTGCTTTGGGCGGCGCTGATGGCGCCGCCGCCTCGGCCGTGGGAAGCACCGGCATTGGCGGACAGCAGCTCATCGGCCAGCAGGCTGTCTCTGGCGGCCACGCCCACACAAGCAATGCCTACCTGCCACCCAACTTCTAAGCGGTTGAGCTAAACTGCTTTAGGCAATCCTCCATAATTGTTGTTAAATAAATACGAATTGTTGTTGAAATCACTTTTGCTTTCTCATTGAACACTTCTTCGCTTATTTAATTAAAAGATTAATCACTTTTATCTTCGGCTACAGTTTCAATAATTATATTTAATGCCTCATTGAGCATGTCGAAGATTAGCCGCTTCTTCAGTTCCAGCAAATTAATTTAAGCCTTCAAGCTGTTTGGGGTCAGGGATAGACCCAGCCGAAGTCTTAAAAAAAAAATGAAACTCTGGTGAATGTCAGCAATATGACCTGAACAACAACAAAAACAAACATTACTTTCTCAGTCAGCAAAAAATTTAAAAGAAGATAAAATAGCAAAGTTGAAGCTAAAATTCCCTTTCTAATGTAGCTGATGTATAACAGCTCCGTGAATTGAAAACAAGATTTAATAATAAACGATTTTTCGGTGTTATATATAGTCAGATTTATAATGAGATTAAAATGTGTTTTTATTAAAGTCATAAATTAGGATTAATAGCTTATGTCTTTAATAAACCTAGTGTGTATATAATATGTTTTGTTTTTTTTTTTTAACATTTTGTCAAGTGAAAGTACAAAATAAGATCTTGTATATTATTCATGGCTTAAACTCTTCAATTCAAATTTTTCTCGATCAATAATGTATTTTAGATACAATTTGTTTTTACTTTAGTTTTAGAGTTCTTTTAATAACGTTATTGCTATAATATTTTATTTTATAATATTTTTCAATATACAAATACATTTAACAAAAATATTTTTACAGATACTATTCAAACATAAATGCACAGTAACTTCTGACTCAATTGAATAAAACTATATTATCCGCTTATCATACTGTTTAGGAATATATTAACTTTATAAGTTTTTTTAAAAAACAATACAAACCTTGTGCCAAGTCGTAATATGCCTCGTTAGGGTGTACCAAACGAAGACATAAAAGTGTAATTCCAAAGTAAAGAAAAAATTGTTTTGTGTATTTTTTATTACGAGTTATGAGTACATTGATTAGATTTTGATTGCGCACAGTGTGCAGCTTTTGGTTATATAAATTTTTATTTTGGTTTTTTTTCTTTGTAGAAATGTGAATTGAAAGCTTTCGCTTTAAAGTGAATACCAGCTAAAGGGAGGGAGGGGGAGGGCCAATTAGTGTCAGCAATGATAATTTATGATGTCAACATTTCATCGAGTGTCCTGGCAATCACAGTTATTAGCCGTAAATAAGTCAAGAGTCGCCGCAAACAATGTCAAATGTACAATTAATTAAACAAGCCGCCAATTAAAATCCATGCTGTTATATATAGCTATATATATAAGAGCTATCCGCAGTCGTTGTTTGGTAAACAGAACATTGGAAGCCAAACTCCCGGTCAGGTCATGGTTCGCCTCTTCCAGCTGCAAGAAAACTGTCTGCGCCTGATGGGCTTCAACATGGTCAGTTCCGGTGACAGGAGCTCAGCTCTTGGCCCGAAGCATGTTGGCGCGCTGCTGTTTGTCCTATCGGCCGAGTATCCGCTGCTGTCGTATATCATCTATAACCGGGATGACATGGAGCTGGTCACCGCCTGCATGAGTGTCGCCTTCACCAACTTTCTGACGGTCGTCAAGATAACTACATTTCTCGTCTACAAGCAAAACTTTTGGCAAATGATGCAGCGCCTGAGGCAGCTCGATTCGAAATGTGAATACCACAATTAATTTATTCACAATTCACGCACAGTATTCATTTCAATCTTTTACCCTCCGGGCAGCTCGTCGAAGGGGAATGGACGCACCTGGCTATATCTTTGTGGCGCAGGCGAACAAGCTGGCCACATCACTGGGCTGGGCCTACTGCCTGTCGTGCGCCTTCACCGGGCTCTACTTTATGCTCGGGCCCATCCTCAAGATTATCACCAGCAAATGGCGGGGCGTTGCCTACGCCAGGGTGCTGCCCATGCCTATGAAGTGAGCATCAATCTATTGCGGGCACTCTGTTGAAATGGTTTTCAGCTCAGCTTATTTTCTGAAGCGGTTTTTAAATGACTAACAATCTGCACCCTGCACTTTAGGCTGACCTCAATTCAGAAAGGATCCCATATTAGGGCACCTAGGATCCCATTTAAAAAGCGTTCAAAGAGATTTTGGTGTCTGGCTTCGTTTGGGTAGGCAAGTTTTCCACGAGTTAAAAAACAAATTAAAAATGTTGAAAATACCTTTTGCGGCTATGCTACAGTTCCCAGAAGGCGCTTTCCTTTTACATAAGAAAACAATTAATTTGAATACGTTTTTAAACAATTTTTCCAGGGAAAATGGTATTTTAATACTTTGTTCCCATAGTAGAGAATAGCATATTGGTTTTATGGCATGTCAGTTTCGTGAGTGCAAATCTGTGGACGATAGGCGTATACCACCGAAAAGTATTAACTTTAGAGAGCCAGTTCAAAAATTAGGGGAAAGCTTAAAGTTGTTGTTTTTGACTTCATTTAAGAGTATTAAAAATCATAATGCATTTATTCGGTTAAATTAGAATTATAATCTGGACTTTTAGCTTTTGTTACATTGCAGACAGAGCATTGTTTAGTCACTCACAGCTGAACCAATTGTGATCACCTTGTTTTTTGTGGCATCTACAGTTGTTTATTTTTAAAACATAACCAATCCGTTTTGCTGTTCCACAATCAGGCCTGAGGATGACTTTAACTCTGCTTAGCTCTCTTTCAGCTTTCATCGATTTTCCTTTCAGATTTCCCTTCAACGATGTGGACAGTCCCGGCTACGAGTTCGGCTTTATCTACACGCTGTTTGTAACCATTGCTGTGGTGCTTTACGCCTCGGCTGTGGACGGACTCTTCATATCGTTTGCCATTTATCTGCGCGCACATTTCCGGGCGCTGCAGCAGGAGATTCGGGAGCTGACCTTTGGCCGGGATGAGCCGCTGGTGCAGCAACAACTGGTGCAAGTGATCGACTACCATGTCCTGTTGCTCAGCCTGTGCAGACAGCTGCGCCACACCTACGTGCCCATCGTCTTTGGCCAGTTCTTCATAACGTCGCTGCTGGTGGGCGTCATCATCTATCAGATTGAAACGGTGCGCAGTCTTAGCTAAAGATAACACTTTTCCGTCTGGCTTCTACTCTTCCACTTGCAGCACTTGGACTCAGTTATGGCGCTGGTCGTGTATTTCTCATTTTTCTGCTCCATAATGTTGCAGCTGTTTATGTACTGCTACGGCGGGGAGATAATTAAAGTCGAGGCAGGTTTAACG